>VWZX01007563.1:993578-1175631 GCA_013399015.1 Galbula dea
GTGGTCCCTAGAGACTGAAGGTATGGAACTGCACAGCTAACCTAGAAGAGCTATATTATTTGGTAAACATTCAGTAATAGTAAATAAAGGTAATAAAACATGCAGTAGGCATGCCTTTGGACATGTCAGTAGAGGTATTATCCATCTGGGGCAAGCATAGGAAAGTTTAAGCCCTAACCAAGAATACAGGGGGGCCTAAACCCTGGAAAATTTTCCATGCAGCAATGATTCAGAGCTCTAAAGCACCAACTGTTACGTGACTCTACTAAACAGATAGTGTAATATGCTAAGATGGCTCATTACCAGTACTACCTGGCATTTCTCAATTCCTTCCAGAATTCATTACACAAAAGATTACAAAGAAACCTATATCCATCAACTTATACTCCAACACTCACCAAAAAACACCAAAACAAAAACAAACCCAAAAGCCCACAACAAAACCCACCCATAGACAGCATTAGGAATTACTCTGGAAAGAACACTGGTCCTTTATTATACCGTGGTATAAAACTTATACTTTCAGTATCAAATGCAATTCTGCTCTTCTGAATAAAAAACCCAAACAACCAAACAAGTAACCCCAAAAAAACAAACAAAAGAAAAACACCCAAACAGAACCACAAAACAAAACAACTACTGCAGAATTAGAAACAATAAGAGGAAGGTAACAAAGTGCAAAAGGTACTGGATTTCCTGATTCAAAAAGTCATAAGCTAGAAGTCAGTAGACATGAAGTAAGATTACAGCTACAAACCTGTCCTTCTGACCTCCCCTCATATCTGTTGCTCTGTCAGAGGCAGCACCACTAGGCTAGAGGGAAGTTTGATTTGACCTGATACAATAACTGTAACATTGAATATCTGGGTGAAAGACAAGAGTTAAAAGTTTTAATCTATGCGAAAATGCATCCAACTTGTCCAAACATTTAACTTGTTCTCAATATCTTTTCCAGTATCTATAAAGATGGTCATGAGTCTCAACATTCCTCTCCATATCCAAGACATTTTAATTAAAGGTAAAAGCTGAAACATCCACATTAGCCTTCACTAATGAAGAAATGACAACTATTTTGCAAAATAATCCAAGAGAGCTCTCCTTGCTCACAGCTTAATTCCACAGGAAAAAAAAAAGAATTAAATAGCCACTGCCTTTACCTGCTCTCCTCTCAAGTTTTCAGTCTTGCCCAATGTACCTCTGCTTCCCTTTTATAGTCAAGGAGAGATGCAAGGAGCAAAAATTTGCAAGGAATACACATCTGTCCCCCTCCATTCCCTCACAGCCAAGCACGTAAATGTTTAAAGAATGCTGTAATCTTCTGATTCTGAATTAATCCTAGTGGGGAAGGCACTCAGGTCCCAGTCATTTTGCAGCTCATCCTCTTTTCAAACAATCTCCTCCCAACAGCTGCTTGTTTTCAGAGTTGAGAGGCTAAAGCAGCAGTTAGCCCTTTCCCAGAGAAAGCAGCATAGGTGCTAGAAAGGAGGAGAAAAGGAATAAAAGGAGAAAGCTATGCTGAAGAAAATAAATGCTTAAAAGCAGTAGAGGAAAAACAAAAAAGAAAATGAAAGAAGAGCACGAAGAAAATAAATGTTAAACTTAACTGGAGCTTAAACAATCATTATTCAGTTTATTCCTGATATCCTGAAAAACCCTATCTATACTACTACCCATATGTACACACTTACTGCACCACTGGGTTATGGGCTTTACAAACATTACCAAGAGCAGAGCAGGATGAGGAAGCAAGAACAGCAGTGGCTTTTTCCCTAAGGTATGACTATCACACAAATGAACCAAGGTCTTTAGGAGCTATGCTCCACCAGTACTGACAAGGCTGGCTAGAAAAACAGAAAACAAAGAATAAAAAAAAAAATAAAAACCCACAAACAACAAAAAAACCCCGAACCAAACAACTCCAGCATCTCTTATGTCACAGGTACACAACCAGAAGCTTCCAAACAATTCCCAAGTATGAAGGCCCAAGTAACCAGGTTGGCCCAACAACCAGATGAGGAAGCAGCTTTCTTGTCTTTATTTTGTGTGCAAATAGACCGGAGGAACGCAAAGCACTAAAGGCTGGCCAGGCTGGCACATCCATACACTCAGCTTCACCAACAACATGACACTGATGTGGATGAAGGAAAGGACCATCCCCTCACACCATCTGGGAAGATGTGCACACACAAACACCCAACAGCAATAAATTTAAAAAAATCTACCATACCACATCCCAATTTAATTATATCCAACCAGTTTATTACCTTTATTATGATCTTGCCACCCTTGACTTCCCAGTTTAGAAAAATTCTCCTCCTGTGTATTTCCTAATATACACAGATGCAAAAATTTAATATAATGAGAAACCTTGCTCCTCAGTCTTTCTACTTCTACTGGAGATGGACAGCCATGGGACAGGTAGTAGCTCAAACTCCTGAAGACATTCAGCTTATTTCTGTAAAAATACCATACATGAAGAGATCAAAGTGTAAAAAAAAACCCCACCAACAAATTAAGCAAATTAAGATTAGCAAGAAGAATATTAATTGCATTACTATTAATGCTACAAAGAATACTGAGGAATAATGGAACAAGTTACTTCTGGAGAGATTCAAACTGGATACAAGAGGAAAAATTTTCACACCAAGAGCAGTCAGCCATTGGAATAACCTCCTGAGGGAAGTGGTGGAATCCCCAACACTGGACACTCAAGATCTGGCTGGACAGGGTACCAGGCTACCCTGCCTTATTTGTGCTTTTGCCAGGAGGGGTTGGACTAGAGGATCCTTCAGGTGCCTCCCAACCTGGTATTCCAAGATACTGTGAAAGCTATACAGTATCACTCACATTATGATGTGTATATACATACATGTATGCTATGTGATATACATAAAAAGACATGACTAATTCTTCATGCTGATGGCATCTGTCTGCTAGGCACTGATCTTTATCTTTCATCAAATGGAACAGAATTAAGTTGTGGTCTTGCATTATGCATAAGCAGTGAATACAATGTGAAAAGCAAGCTGATCTTCTCTGATCTCAAGTGGCAAGTGTGCAGTCTCACAGGTGAGAGCTCTGTGCATTACTCCAATTTACTAGTTACCTTCCTTGAATCTGTATGCAACAGAGATCTTGCAACACAGTTGTGGCTAATCTTATGCAATGCACTGTAGTTTAAACAAGCAATAATATCAAATAAAAGCAAAGCAGTTATGCTATTTTGTTTGGTGCAGAGAAACTACAATCAGTTCTTGATTTTACAGTTAAGAAAGGTGCTGAAAAAACGGATAAAAAAATTAAAATACTTGTAGGAGAAGCACAGAGAGCAATAGATGGAAGGAATTTGATCTCTCATCAAGCAAAGACATAAAAGAACCACCAGTAACTGGAAATTACACCTAAACAAACTCAGGCTAAAAATAAGGCTTCTTTTGTTTTCAGATAGATGGAATCATTTAAAAATTGCTCATTTCGAAAGTCCCAGAAGTGTTTTCATTGAAACAGGATGCTTCCCAAATGCATGCTCTATTTCACCTTGGTGTATCTGTTCTGAAGCATGAATTTAGGAAATCTAATAATTAATGCAGTTGCAGTAGCAGTCGTATATGTTCTCAAAACACTTTACAAAGGAACCAAGCACCAGTCCATGACCTTACTTTTTTTCCCTGCTTCACAGATTCCATTTCTGTTCAGTGTCTCAGACCAATTGCCAACTCTTATTACTAACCTGCAACAACTAAAAATAGTTTAACTGCAGAAATCTGAAGTTACTTCTTAAGTTTAAGAAGTCCAGCATGTTGTACTTCAGTAAGAGAAGCTGAGCCATGCAGAAAATCCAAACACCAAGGTTGCTCATTCTTCACCAGCCAATCTCACAAAATGTTAATACAGCAGATCAACTACAGAAGTCATCTTTTCTGTTATCCAGTATACATTTGTAATCATACATAGTCACTTAGTTCTAAGCTCTACTATATTCTACATTTTAAAGGTAAAACCAGAAAGAAATTATACACAGAATAATGTATGTACCAACAGCTCTCCACATTTATACAAGCTACAGAGCTCAATAACATGAGTTTTATGAAACCCACTCAATTTCCAGGGCACAGGATTGCAGTGATTAAGCACCCAAACTCCCTGACAGCCTCAAACAGGCTGTGCTAAAATCCACACTGTTAAATTCTTGCAATCATTTTTAATCTAGGCTAGCTAGATTAAAGCTAACTTGGGTGTGCCTAACCCTTTTGAAATCAGGAGCTTGAAGACACTGCATATGTACCCTCATTCTTAGCCTGCCTAGTCAACAGGTGCCCGTAAGAGAACAGAGCATGGAACATTACAATCCACACACTAAGTCTTCAGTCCTTCTGGACAAAGGAAATGGTGATCAAAGCACAAAACCCTTGCCAGCTTATGGGTAGCCAAGAATTAATGGGATCCAGGCTCTTCTTTCATTCACTCATATATACACAGTTTCTGAATGCATTTCTTTCAGTGTCGTATGCAACGAGATGAAGGCAAGACTTCATGAACACTCATCTCCTCTTATAATGGACACATTTAGCGATTAAGAACATTATCCAGTTTTGCTGAATGCTCCAACTGCAATTCTCCAGTTCTAAAGTGCAATAAATAGCCTCCCAACTATCACATGCCAACTACTGGTAATTCACCATGCTGCTTTTAAGCATAAAAGAAGGTAAAAATAGAAAGTGCTTACTGTATTTCTGTTCCATGTAAAGATAACCATAATTGTCATTGCAATACCACAATACAAACATGTTATGGAAGGCAACTGCCCCTAATAACCCTAATTCCCTTTGTCTCCCAGGTGCATGTTCACAGGTACACGCTTGCATACAGAATGCATATGTGCACTCCTCAAGCAACACCCTTCTTTCTGTATAAGGAGGTCAAAGCTGTAAGCACTAATTGCAAGAGTTATCCCTTACTTTATTCGCACTCCTCAGGGAAACAGCTCTAAGTACAGACCTGCACAATCCTAGTAAGAGAAAAGCTTTGTACAATCACAAACTAAAGCTTGGGGAAACTGCTGAAANTGCATGCATACAGAATGCATATGTGCCCTCCTCAAGCAACACCCTTCTTTCTGTATACGAGGTCAAAGCTGTAAGCACTAATTGCAAGATTTTTCCCTTACTTTATTCAGACTCCTCAGGGAAACAGCTCGAAGTACAGACCTACACAATCCTAGTAAGAGAAAAGCTTCGTACAATCACAAACTAAAGCTTGGGGAAACTGCTGAAAAAAAAGAAAACCCCCATAACCTAAGCAAGGAGCACAACTCTCTACATCTCCTCCGAGCCAGAGGAATGGCACCCATACAGCTGTCATCTCCCATGACAGGGAACACAGCACTAACTTCAACACATCCCTGTGAAAGAGCAACAAGCAAAAACCCTTCACACCCCAACCGTATCCCACACAAACAGACCTTATTACCAGTGATGAATTTAACCATAGGGCTTCATTCTGACAACAGGAAAAAAGTAGTACAGATAAAAGCAGCAGCAGTAAATGCTATCCTACAAAATATAACTTATGGTCAACATCATCCAAGTGAGGCACTGCGACCATCCCTTCCTCTTCCCTCTTTCCAGTCACCCTCTTTAAGTGCAGTCTATGTACAACTTAAGTTGTACATAGAATTTTACAAATTTTCTTCTGTCAGTATTAACAAAAGAATGTGGGGAATCTAACAAAACTAAGTTCATGCTGCTGAATGGATTGCACCTAAGTATCCTTATAAATCCAATTAGATTCTGTATTTGAAACATAAGCAAAAATCAGCTTTATTGGAGCATGTTACTACTTCTGAAAATGTCACCTGTTATCATAGATCTGCCTTAGTAAAGCATTTAACTCTCAACCTGTTCATGCATTTCAGTAAATAAGACTAGGTCTATAGGACCATGAGCTTATGAGCTCAAACAACCACAACTGTTAATAGTGAAACAAATTAAGTGTTAAAAACATCTTTGGATAAATAGATTTGTTATGAGCTGGAATTCAATGTTTTAAAAAAATTCCACTGGGAAACAATTTACCAGTGAACAAAAGTTGTATGTGTATAATAAAAACTAATTTACCACCCTCATTAAGTATTTCAGGGGTGTAACATGGTGATACTATCACTGGCAAAAGTAGTTTAATTACTTGGACATTCTTTATGGAAAGTATATGCCAAAAAAAATAATCTATGGAATCCAAACGTAGCAAGGGGGGAAAGAAACATCCACATGTTTTCCACTAGTAAGTTAAATTAATACCTAGGAGACTGTTTTCACATTACTACTCAAGAGAGCCCTTGAGTATCCCAAGTCCATGCCCCACTTCACAGTGTTTAGGATCAAGATGTGTCTCTTGGGAACACAAACTTCAAAATTAAAACAAAACAAGCTTCTGTATGGTGCGGTGGGAAAAAGATGGACAATACATTTTCTCCTCCATCTGTAACTTTGAGAGCTACATATCGAAGAAAAACCACAATAAGGATGGCATGTGAAAAAAATCAACACTAAATATGGTGCCATGTAAAAAGGTAAGATGATTCAAGGGGAAAGATAAAGTAATTAAAGCAGCCTTTTCCAAGGGCTGCTCTAGATCCACAAACAAACCTGAGTTCAGATCTCAGCGCTGTTGTCCCTGCAGTCCCTAGCAAGTATTCTGGTCGCCTCCCTTCAAGCAGCACTATGGCTTGTGCAACATGTTGAATTAATTCAGGAGGTCAATCTGTCTGAAAAGCAACCCACTCCTGCCCATTTTTGCAAAACCAACACCCCTGCTCCCTATCCCTTCTCCCCTCACCCCCTTCTTCCTTCTTGATATGCCTTCTTGAACCAGGTCGTTACACACTCCCAAGGGACTTTCATCTGATACAAAGCAGAAAACAAGGCTGCTTGGGTAGAACTGCAGCATCTCATGCTTGAAACATTGTTTTATCTTTCCACAAATTCCCTAGAAGTTTATTGTATTTCTCTGTGAAAGGATTGATCAGGTACTATAAGCCAGTCCCTTTCAAGAATCAGGCACATTCAGAATAATCATCCCTTTTTTCCTTACAACACGAGTTTAGTTTCACAAGTAGATTAAAAGAAACCACCTACAACAACTACTGTGTTTTAGAAAACACGGCAAAACCAGGCATTCTGTCACAGCCTGAACAGAGTCCAACCTCTTTTTATGAACACTTCCACAAATACCTAGCAGAAAGAGAGGAGGAGTAGCTATCTAGTCCCCTTCCATCTCCCTCCTGAAAAAAGTTCTCATGTATAGAGAATACACTAGGATGCAGTCTGGCACTTGGCAGTCGCTAGCCTATCCAGGCAAACCACCCTGCTGGAGAGCACCCCTTCTGGCTTGTATGAAAGACTACATGCTATCAGCAGCCACAAAGCCAACGCTGATTGTGGCAACCAGCACTACTCCAAAGGGTGACTGTCAGATGGTACAGAAAGCAGAGCATGCACTCTTACCAATCCAAATACCTGAGAGGGCAGGCAGGCACATGCAGCACTAGCAAAACCTCCCGGTGGCTGTCATAATCAGCTTCAGATGAATCATAGCACAGTGAAACCTAGAAGCAGAAAGACCATAGGTATGAATAAAATTTGAATGGGAAACAAATGGGTGAAGTATTTTTCAAAAGGTAAAGGATATTTCATAAAATTGTGCTTGTAAGAGGCCAGAAGCAACAACAAAGGCGTACAAAACCATGACCCTAAGAAGTTTTTGCAGCTAATTTACTCATCTGGGATAGCCTGCACGAGAACTTTCTCACTATAACAATCCCAATCTGTCTTTTATCACCCATTTTCTGAACCAAGTTATTTTCTTCCAGAACACATTCTGCCAGGCGTTTGGAGATAAAACAACCACTTGGTCACACCTGAAAGAAAGGGGACATTTAGCAGTGCTGTGGCCCACTTTTCCTCACTACTCAATGTAAAGCCTATCACACGTCAAACACAAGAAAGAGCATGAGTTTATCTAAGTAGCCCACTGCAGCCCTCTAAAATGTCTTCAAGAGCAGCAAGGAAAGAAAGTTTCAAAGCTGCTCCTTCTTACTTACTAAGTCCTGTAACAAAATTGGTATTATTTCAGCATTAGCTTAAATAATAAGCATTAGCCTTAACATGTGACCTCTGCCTATCGCTACAGACGGCTTGCATCTGTAGATGATAGAAACCCTCTAAAATTAGACTGGGCAAACAGATGTAACCATGGAGATTTATGCTGCAGTCCTGAGAACTCCACGGAGGCACAAGCTGGAGGCACAGCACATGCTACCAATGAAATCTGTCCTCCTCTACTCCTACCAAGCTCACGCGTTAGAGGAGATGTGTGGCGAATCATATCAAAGAGATTAAAATCCAACTCTAAATAACGAGACCAGAGGAGAAGACCTAGATCATTTCTCCAATCCGGTTTTCCTCAATGTAGTTCACTGCACAGCTACATAAGCATTTGTGCCAATACGAAGCAGAAAAGGCATGGGACAGGGTAAGTAGGCAATGCCATGCTTTCAGATGCAATGTCAGCATAAACTGCACATAAAACCATGGTAAAAGAGCTATTTATTTTATAATGATCTCTGAAACTTGACAAGTTGATAGGCAAATAATTTAAGTCACCCATTACTTCTCTCTCAACTGTACTTCTTGATAGAGTTGAATAACGTTTGAATATTTGGTGGCAAGATCATTAGCATCAGATTACCCAGGGCCCCATCAAGCCTTGTCTTTAAAGCTTCCAGGGATGGGGCTTCCGCAACCTCTCTGGGCAACCTGTTCCACTGCCTAACCACCCTCACAGTGAAGAACTACTTCCTAATATCCAGCCTAAATCTCCCCTCCTCTAGCTTACACCCATTTCCCCTGGTTCTATCACTGTCTGACCTCCTAAAAAGTCCCTCACCAGCTTTCTTGTAGGCCCCCTGCAGATACTGGAAGGCTACAATAAGGTCCCCTCAGAGCCTTCTCCTCTGCAGACTGAACAATCCCAACTCTTCCAGTGTGTCCTCGTAGGAGAGGTGCTCCAGTCCTCTGATCATTCTCATGGCCCTTCCCTGGACTCGCTCCAGCACTCTCGTATCCCTCTTGTAATAGGGGCTCCAGAACTGGAGGCAGTATTCCAGGTGGGGTCTCACGAGTGCAGAGCAGAGGGGGAGAAACACCTCCCTCGACTTGCTGGCCATGCTTCTCATGATGCAACCTAGGATACAGTTGGCCTTCTGGGCTGCAAGCGCACACTGGCGGCTCATGTTGAGCTTCTCATCCACCAACACCCCAAAGTCTCTTTCCGCAGGGCTGCTCTCAAGCCAGTCCTCGTGGAAAGAGACTTGGGGGTATTGGTGGATGAGAAGCTCAACATGAGCCGCCAGTATGCGCTTGCAGCTCAGAAGACCAACAGTATCCTAGGCTGCATGGTGTCCCTGCCAGGCAGGGGGGTTGGAACTGGATCTTTGAGGTCCCTTCCAACTCTGACAATCCTATGATCCTATATCAACCAAACTTCTTTAGGAAGTGCCAGACAGTATTATCAACAGAGCTCAAGAAAGCAATTATTGCTATCTTCCTTTAAGCAATTAAAAATATAGCTTTTAGAGCTGAGTGGTTTTTATTGCAAGTTTAGGCTTATTTACAAAAAACTGTGCAAAATTAAGACCTTGGAAAAATGAGAAGCACCATCAAAAGAGCTGCAGTACACACAAAAAAGCCAGTCATCGACTGCAGCAAAAGCAGGTTCCAAAGGTAAAGAGAACTAAACTTATGATTAAAATAAAGTAACATTTCGGGAAGAATTGCATTTTAATTTTCATATTACCAACAAACTGAGCCTCTCTCTTTCACGTAGTATCACATTCTAATTTGGGGGTAGGAAACTCAGACTAATGAAGCAAGTAAAATGTTCAAAAAACTCTATGTGCTTGTGATTGCTCTTGACATTTTGGCAAGTCATTTGGGCAGCAGGTATATAAGTCACTTACGCAGTGGGTGGCCTTCTGGTCAAGAAAAATCTTCCTCGTTCTCTTTAGGGTGAAATTCTTCACCTATTCAAGCATTATTAAAATGCACCATAATTCTAACCCAGAACTCTCCATTTTCTTTAGTGTTAAAATTATAGACCTGCTGTGTAAAGACAACCTTTTTTTTTTTTTTTTTAAAGTAAAAGATTGCCTGTGAAGCTCAATGGTGATTGGGAAGACTGCCTACGCAGCAGAGAGAGTGAGAAAAAACACACTTGCAGAGCTGAAAAAACATCAGTGTAGGCGTACGTAAGGAGGGAGAGAAGAAAGAACTTGGCTCTACTGGAAAAGGCTATTTTCTTACACCACCCTTAAAAGAACTAAAATGTGTTACTTGAAGAGAATTCAAAAGGATTGTTTGCTACGTTCCAGATGTCAATGTGCAGTACTACAAGCAAAATGAGGAATTCTTGTAGATTCATCCCCGATTCTGGAATTGGCCACCTACCCAAGGAATGCTTCACTTCCCTGTCAGGTCCTAAAAAAGCTCTTCTCACAGAGCAGCAAATCACCTGCAGAACAGCAGTAAAAGCTTTACATGTCTTATATAATTAATAACATTAGGAAGTACTGAAATTGTTGCCAAAGCCTTTTCAAAAAGGAAAGAGAAACAGAATGCACTCTAGAAACACTAATAGCTAGCATTTATCCTCAGCAGAATCTAACAGTATTTGAAACTGCTGAGAAAAATAGCTACAGGACATTCAGATGTTTCTCACAGACATTCTAAAACAACAACAAAAAAATAAAAACACCGACAAAAGCCACACAAAACAAAAAAACCCCACATGCACACAAAAAAAGAAAAACCCCACGACATCAAAACTTTTCCTCCCTAGCCCTTCAGTCCATTCATCTCTCAAGAAGAGTGAGCAGACCTTTCAGAAAGTCCTATTAACTAATCCAGATTTTCAAAAGAAAGAAGAGTGAACATCAGTGGAAAATATCCTTCTCAATTTTCTTTAGGAAGGCACCACCTGTAATTTCTATATAAAGAAGCCTACATAAAGTGTTCTTCTGCCATCATAAAGCTATGAAAATGTTTTTAATAGGTCTTTCTCTTCATAACCAAACCAAAAGGCTTTTGACATAAGTGCATTAGCTGATCATTACTGTAATTGCTGCCAGAGGAATGCAGACAGTCAGCACCAAGTTTCACCAATGAACTTCTACAAACATGAGAGGTTGCACTGCAGGGAAAAGATACCACTGCTGCTCCCATAGCATTGGACACCAGCCTGCAACCCACTTTGCAAATCCCAGTCACAAGGAGATAGGACTTCAGCATCTAACTCCCTTGAGAATTCAGTCTAGCAGATGACCGAATTCCTGCATCCACAGCACGTGGCCACAACAGAGAACAGCCTACTCTTCACAGGCCACTTCCAACCACATCTTTCACAGGGCTCCAGGTTTCATCTCCAGCCAAACATATGCTGTCACTGACAATGCTGAAGGCCAGAAACTGATAAATATCATTACTACAAAGTAATTTCTATTTTTATACATCTTTTCAACTATAGGATTGTTAAGCACTAATGGTTATTACTCATACAGATCAGAAACACAGGTAAGACAGCATTTTGAAAAGCACCAAGCTAACTTGGCAAGCAAAAGCAGTACACTCAGAATCACAGCTAAGCTCTTAAAATTAACTCTTAAAACAGAAGACAGTTAGATCCTGAAGCTCACTGAGGCACAAATTCAGATGGGTCAGAAAGGCAAGTAGGAATGAAGGCAAGTATAAAATTTATCAGCAGTATAACCTCCAGGAAAAAAGGAGGATCTGAAACAATGAATGTGAAATGTTAAAAAAATAAGAGAAGCAAGAATAGTGAGGTGATGTAGAAACAAGTACAAAAAAAACCCCACAGGTGTATATAAAGTACTAAGAATTGAAATCCTTTATTTTAGGAAAATTGGAGTTGTTTATAATGAAAGAAGGTATATAGACTCCTACAAAACTTTGAAATTATAGCCATCTTGACTTTCACCCTGTTGAATGGTGAAATACTATTTCTAACACATTACTAAAGCCTCTCTAGATACTAACACACATGCAATTCTAACAAGTAAAAATGCATTAAAACATTGCCCAACAAATTAATCCAACACATAGAATTTGCATCCTAATCAAGTATCATTTTATGCTCAGCTTGTCAGAATATTTGCTTTAAGAGTCACTACCAGAATAATCTGATCTGTCATTCTTACATAAATCTCACTTTTAGGTAAAATGAAGTTTTATTTCTTCTTAGTGAGAACAGAACAGCTCAAGGTAGTTTGGAAGGCTGTCTTTTACCTCCAGGCTCTAAGATCTCTGGTCACACTAAGGCTATCAGGAAAGAAAAAAACCTCTTGAAGAGCATGGAGGGCTGTCAGGCGATTCTCTGCTGCTGATGACATCAAAATTCACAATTGTTACCTTTTGCTTTTCAGATGCTAAGACCTTCATGAATTTCTCAGAGATACACTATTAACAAGCAAGAAAGCTGAACTAGTGAAGCCTTTTTCCTTTCTTACACCTTTATGTAAAATAACAATGCAGAAAAAAAGATCTGAAATGGAATTATACTTCAGTTTTTGAATGAAAGGAGATTCCGCTCAGGCTGGGGAGGTATCTGGGTTTTCCCATTTTGTGTAGGGTTTGGGGGTTTTTTTGGGTTTTGTTTTGTTTGGTTTTTGTTTTGTTTTGGTTTTTATCCCCTTCTTAAATCAAACAGTAGAAGTCTGATGCAGATTTACAGCCTGCTACAAATTCAAATACCTTTGACATCATAATCATACAGTATTAGTCAAAACTGTTAAAACTGCATTTAATTCATTAACTACTTTGCTGCCCTGTCAACAGGAGTCAATTATTGTAATTCTTCATATTTTTCTCAAAAGAGATAATAGCACAAAATTTAATTTCAGTTCATTTAACCTGAAAAGGCTTCTTCTGATATTCACAACATCATTTTAGTGCAGTAAGTCATAACCTTTCCTGGTTACTCATAGCCACCATGGCATACACACTTTCACGTCGAGGCCACTTTTTCTAGCCACACAGTGTACGACTGTAATAGTGTATAAATGGCTTTGATATAACTGCACATCTGACAAGTAAAATACCTATACCAAGAAGACTGTGCTGAGTCCAAAGAGCTTTTGATCTATGAACTAATTTTGTCCTGTCCTGAATTAACTGAAGTGAAACAAAGGAATTTACAGAGCACAATTGTGAAAATGTGAACTTTAGAATTATTCCTGACAACAGTAAACACATTAAAGCAAGAAATGCAAATACTTAAGTTTGAAATAGAGAAAATCAACAACAAATGCAAACAAAGTCCACTCTTTTCCCCCCCTTAAATCAAACAGTGACAGACCCTTTTTGCTGTCCAATATTCCCTCCTTAAAAGTTAGGTTCTCTCTACAGGTAAGTTGTGCTATTGTTTTTCAGTCTAGCTAAGCTATAAGAGAATGACAGGATTTTCCCTTGTAGGAGGAGTTACTGCTGTCAAATAAAGAACTAATAATCTGCCTATGGGAGAAAATACTAGAGAAGCAAGGATAAAGGGCAAATTCAGCAATGAATTTGCAAATTCACTATCTGAAAGCTGACTGCTTCTCCATTTTGCTCCTCCTCACATGAAATTTCCATCTCTTTGACTGCTGTTAACAAAAAATTTTGACTGACTGGCACCTTGACTGACATCTGCATCTAGAATTTTAAAGCTGTTTGTCAACAAAAACAGAGGAAGCACCACAGTTAGGAAGCTTTCCATTGATAGGGGTTCAAAGTGATTTGCAGATAAGGCAAATATTAAAACAAATTAAAAGAAAGCGGAATCAAGGCAAGAGAAAGAAAAGGAGTTACTCAGGGTCATCCTGCAGCCAAGCAGCAATCAGAAATGAGTCTTCCAACTTCTAGCACCCATAGCAAAGGACCATTTCAACTTCTCTTTATATGAAGGCTTTCATCATCACTTTGATGAAATGATAATACATACAATGTAAGCAACACTACATTAGCTTGACAAATTAGACACCCAAAACAAGAAGAGAGAACTGCCTAACAGCAAACTAAAAACCATGAAATGCCATTACCAAACAGCATCCACGGACACCGATCAACCCATGGGTTTCCAGTGCATCTGTCAAACAAGACATGAAATCCCATTTCCTCAGTCTGTCAGAACATACCAGCCTATTGCAGAAACTCCACTACTTTATCTTTTATCACAAAAAGTGCTCAGCCATGAATATCCAAAGGTAGACTTCGGTTAACTGCATATGTGCTGTGAGCATGACTTCCACAAGCCTCCAGTTCCCTTTGCAGCACACCAGAAACACACACCATACATCTACTACAGAAGGAAGCTTCACTATAGAACTTTAATCCTAGTAATCTCTAATAAAGTTTCACCCTCCATAAATCATATCTTCTATCTCTACTTCAGATCTCAGCTATAATAAAACTACAAGTTTCCTGCATATGTAACCAAACCTCTGATTTCCTATGTTACAAGCCTTCCTTCAAGGAAAACATTCATTCACACAGCCTTTAAGATAAAGCAGAACTCATTATTTTCATACTGCTGAAAGAGACAAAAGTAATTTGAGGTATTCTCTCCTGCTGCACCCAAGGTTTTTGTTTTCAGTGAAGAAGTCTCTTTTACACTTGTATTTCATGGGAACAGGGAATCTGATCTTCCATAAAATACAAGCACTTTACATCTCCATCCCCATTTGACTCGGTTGGCAACCTAGTCGTTTCCATTAAAGTGAGGATTTCTCTGCCCATTCAAGGACCTCCATGCTCTCTGCTAAGTTAAGATAAAATTTAAAAGGGTTCTTTACCTGTTTCCCCAGGAAAATTATGAATTATTTTTTACTCTTCTCAGTAGATAGTTCACTTATCCACATTTCAAGAGATACTGTTCTATGACCAATGGCTCACAGCTATCCTCTTGCAAGACTCATGAAACACTTCAGAAAAACAAAAATTATGTCTGCTTAGAGAGCATCAGTGTTATTAGAGCTTACATAAAGTTCTGTCAAGAATTTATTGAAAACAGGCACAGCCTAGCAATTTGACCACACATCTAAGAGCTCTGCATAATTCAAACGAGCAATTTTACTTGTCTGTTCTGCAATTTTCCCATTAATGAAAATAATATTTACTTCACAGGGGTCAGAATGATTAAATTCCATGAAGAGTTTGAATCTAAAACAGAGGGCAATTTGATAGATCTCTGAGGACAGAGGATGAAGGAAAAACAAATTAGATTTTATATTCATTGTCAAATGAGAAAACATTTGAGCTGCAGCAGAACCAGCAACTTTTTCATTTCCAAGATTATTAGCAAAATTACACACAGGAAAGAAAATTCAGTGCTAATATAATTTCCCTCACACTACATGCCTAGCCATGAACAGCAGCAGACTCTTCAACTCCAGATTTTTATCAGAACACACAAGCTATGGAATCTGCCTTGATTCTTGTCCATTCCAAAGTTGCTGCAGTTGCTAATAAAGTAAGATCTAACATTTTGAGAACTTTGTGTTCATTTATCCGTGGGAAGAATGGCAAAAGAGTTGCTGAACACACTGATTATTTTGAATAAAGCCAAGCCAAAAGAGAGATGTAAGAAAGTACCCTGTGAATCCAGAGACTATTAATACACCTAACTATTAAGGATTCAGGAAAGTCCACTTCCAGCTTCAACTGTTCAACACAAGGCCAGAAAAATTATCCAGTCCTACCAAGTGCACGTCAATGTACTACATAATCATTTAAAGGCTGTTCTTAAGGTAGTTGCACCACTATTACAGGAACATTTGCACCCCTTCTAACCAGGTAAAACCAAGAATCTGGTCCACATCTTTTCCTCTTAAAAGTGAAGTTATTTTGAATGTCTGGCTTTCACAACATAGCATACTCATATGTCAGTAAATATACAGAAGTATGAATTCATAAATACATATTCTTCCTGCTTTCTTTAGCACAAGAAGCACTAAGAAATTTGGCTACTTCAAGAAGATTACTTTGGGTATTTTGAATTAATTTCTGGAGTATGTATGACAGTAAAGAGTCTTGAGAAAAATGGTCTTAGTCGAAGGAAGTATCTAATGCCTTGATGAACACCACTTTGTCAATACATACCATATTGACACAGACTGAAACCAGATACATCATCTTCAAAAGTTCCATGAGATCTGAAGCTAAATAAGTAATTCCAAGATATAAGATTGAACTCAAGTTAGGAGATGGAAGTATAAGGAATGAAGTGCTATTATTTTTGGTGAGGGAGGGGGCTAAAATAGCAGGTTTGTTTATCTACAAATACTGCAATTAAAACACTTTGTAACTAACACCCTTGGATACAGAGAAAAATACACTGTTGAATAACTCATGATTTTAATAGGAAAACCAAAGAACTACACACTCTTGTTTCTGAAGAAACTGCAATTCTAGGGAAGAAACTAAAATAAGAAAATTTTTAATACAGGAAATTAGATGATGATAAAACAAAACAGAAGGTTACACATTCTTAACAAAGCACTTGATACATTTTTGTGTTTCCACAAACAGATACTACACTTCAGCAAGTATTCATTAGTGCTAGGGCAAAAACACAGCCTGAAAGTATAAGAGCAAAAGAAAGTGACTTAATACTGTAGCATAAAAGGAGGTAACATAGGCTTTTTTGAGGTGTGTTTGTTTAGATGGAGAAAACTGAGTTTATTTTTACTTTATAAAAAGATACCCGTAAGGAAAAGTTCAAATGTTAGAAACTGCAAACCTGCAGCACCCGGACAATGTAATCTAACTGTAATTACAGAAGCTGCAGATGTTAAGAGAACATAAGACTAAAAAGGGGGAGAGGGAGGAGGGCATAACATCAGCCATTACAGAGGTCACTAAATGTGGGGTTTTTTCCAAGCCACAGAAACACAGTGAAAGAGGCACAGTACCTCTGCCAGCAGCCACACTGTTTTCAGCAGTTCAGCTCAGCCATGGTCACAGCAGGAGCACTCAACTCACAAACCACCACTATTCACATTCATTTCTTAATCAAATACACTCTGTATGCCAGAGATTTCCATTATATAGGAGAAAATTCTCTAATCAAATGTAAAAAGACAATTATACACAGACACAAACTCTATACACATTGCAAGTGAACAGTTCTTTTTAAGCAATTTCACAATCCAAATAGCATCTTCTGCTCTAGTCCATTTGAGTCATTGTTCATCACAGTCAAGAACACACAGGAACAAATCAATTCTTCACCTGCTCCTCTTTATCCTTTAGGGCAGAACACGACTACTCTTCTAGAAAATAAAAGCCCTGAGAAAAGCCTGTTCCAGTGAATCATTCAAATAAACATGCCAGAAAAGGTTTGCATTCCACCAGTTGAATGTAAAAATAAATAGTGACTATAAATCTTGGGAGAAAAAAAATTAACGTCGTCTTCTTAAATTTCTTATAAAAATATTTGTCCACTCATATCAGACAACCAAAACACTGTAGAGCTCATTTAACTACATTAATAAGAACAAGCCAGTGACAAATAATCATCCTGAAATATTGCCCACATTATTCCTATTTGAGAAAACATACCTGCAGTGAAATCCAGCAAGCTTTAATTTTTTTCAATTTCAAGATTAAAGTGCAGTGTCTTGAGAACACGTGGACAAAGCTCCAAACTGTTTCATAAACAAGAAAATACTTCACAGAAAAGACCATCTCAGTTGTATTGTGGCTATCTGAATTACCTAACAGCAAGGCTTTTTCCTCCCGTGCATTTGGAGACCTGCTCTGAAAGTCTGCAGGGCTATTCTATGATGCCACTATTATGTCAGTGCCTTCAAAGAGCCTAAGGCAAGTCTAAAATTCTTCTTAACCAATCCTAAATTAAAGATGAGCTTCTGCAGTCCTGATGTCCCATAGATGGGAGACGAACCAAATAAGCCCAGACTTGTGCAATCTGTTAATGGATCCTCTCTTGAGCTGTTGCAAGTTCTCATAACATTTACATGTAAAAACTGTTCTGCTGAACTAGTTTTAAGAAAGGTTACAAATGGTTATCTAGCAATTACATACAACAACAAATTGTTACCCAGTTTCAAATACTTGGGGAATGCAGCATTACTGGCATGTTCTACATAAAGGTGTTTGAAATTCAGAATAAAGCAATCTACCATCCTAGGTATCACAATGTACGAGTACAAAATAATTAGCAGTTGTAGATCTGTCAAACAGAGAGGTCTTTTCTTGACAAGGGAATGTTTCCAAAGCTAAAGACAAGATTTTTATGCTGTTTCAGAGGGTACCACATACTCAGTGAAATGACCTAAAAGGACTCCCCCATCACCAGGCTCTCAACCATCACAGCCACCAAAGCCCACGTGTTAAGAAACAGCAACTCCACCACACAAGGAACAAACCACACAGCAAATCAATACTCAGCACACCTGCAATCATCATGTTCATACAGCACTTAAAGATTCATAGATTTTTAAACACATTTCTAAGAATTTTACAAACATTGTGCTCTTGTGGCCAGGAGGGCCAATGGGATTCTGGGGTGTATTAGAAGGGGTGTGGTTAGTAGGTCAAGACAGATTCTTCTTCCTCTTTACTCTACCCTGGTGAGGCCGCATCTGGAATATTGTGTCCAGTTCTGGGCCGAAGGACAGGGAACTGCTGGAAAGAGTCCAGCACAGAGCCACAAAGATGAAGGGGCTGGAACATCTTCCTTGTGAGGCAGGGCTGAGGGAGCTGGGTCTCTTTAGCTTGGAGAAGAGGAGACTAAGGGGTGACCTCATCTATGCTTTCAAATATGTGAAGGGTGTGTGTCAGAAGGATGGGGTCAGGCTCTTCTCAGTGAAGCCCAGTGACAGGACAAGATGCAAAGCATCTTGTCAAATCATCCTATGCTGAAGCATAGGAGATTCCGTGTGAACACACGTAGAAATTTTTTCCCAGTTCAGGTGCCAGAGCACTGGCACAGACTGCCCAGAGAGGTTGTGGAGTCTCCTTCTCTGGAGGTATTCAAAACCCGTCTGGACGCGCTTCTGTGTGACCTGGTCTAGGGAATCCTGCTGTGGTTGGGGGGGGTTGGACTAGATGATCTTTCGAGGTCTCTTCCAACTCCTAACATTCTGTGATTCTGTGTGATTCTCCAGATAGATTGGGTTCACATGGCATACCCAAAATAGCTGGTAAGATACACTAGAAAAAGCTGTCAGTAATAGCATGAAGTTTACTCAAGAGAAGAGACTCCTATTACACTACTCTATGAGTTCTTTCCTTACTATGAAACAAGGTCCCAATTTACAGTCTCAGGTTGCTTTCACACACAGAAATACCTTGATCATAAGTATCCCTCACACCTCCCTGGCTTTCTGAAATATATTGGTACCAGTGAAGCACAAGCAAGGGTTACTTTCCTCATATGTAGACTCTACATAAAAAAAAAACAAACAAAAAAACCACTTTTCATCAACCTTACCCAAAACCCCATCTGTTACTTGAGTGCACTTCTCCAGAGGAAAGAGTTTACTTTTACTCAAAAGAATGTTGCTTGTGATCCCTGCACAGGGCAGTAGGTTGCAAATATGGCTTTGCCAAGGAGAGGATGGGAATATCAACACTGCACAAAGGTCTGAAGAAAAATTACTTCCACCAAACCAGGCTGCCCGATTCAGTGCCTTGCTGCTTTTCTCACTCAAGCATGCCACTTAATTCTGTGTTATACAAGTTACAGAAAATGAATCTTAATGTGTTGCAAATCAAACCTTAACTAACTGTGCACGGTAGTTAGAGGAAAAATAGTAGAGCCCATATGAAAGGGCCATTTCAGGAAAAAGAGATAGCTGTAATGACAAACATCAGAAGTAAATAACATCAACATAACTAAAAACAGCCCTCCAAAAATAAAGGGAATTTAAAACAACAACAAAGAGCACTTCAGATGAGTGATGACACCACTCCACCCAAGTCCTGAAACCCCGGACAAGGAGAGGAAACAAGAGACACCTGCGAGGCCCTTGCTCTCTCAGCAAAACCAAGGTAAACTCTATTTCATGTCAGTTCACACCAAGAAAAAAGGTGCTTAGTATAACGTAAGACTAATTTGGTTATATGGTAAGGAGCACAAAAATGAATCTAGCTTTTCAGAGAACATTAAAGGAACTTCCCTCTTAGAAACAGTCTATCAGTCTATCACTTAGTTTTCCATCAATTCGAATTCTGATTCACATTCTCTACTTTGCCAACAAATGTGCCTGTTTCTGGAAGAAAAGGGGAAGGAATGAGAGAACAGCAAGATGTCAAATGCCTTACTTGAAGATATTACTGGCTAAATATTACACTCTTTCTCCAGAATTTTTTTCTGGACTTCAAAAAGTTTATAATTATGTCCTTACATTTGAGAAATACAGCCTGAGGCTTTCAAACAGTTTAGCTTTACCTACAGTTGTTAGTGTTTTCTTAATCATATTTATATTCACAGCACAAATACCACACTGCAGGACTCACAAAGGGATTTTGTTTGCTGCTGTATTTTTGTCAGGTTCATTTCACAAACCATCTGTTTCTCAGTAAAATGCATACATAATGGGATATCTGCCTTAAAACAAGCTCTCAAGTAAAAGGTTCTACCTTCCTCCTCCTTCCTTTCAGGCCTTAGTTGGCAGATGGTCAAGAGGATGTTTATAGTAATAGAGGATGTTTATCAACCAACCTTCATAGGTTGAAGAGGCTGGTGCCTTAATAAAAACATTTGAAAATGCCTTTTAGCAAAGTACTAAATGTATAATGCATTCAAATGAATCTGTTAAAAAATACTTGAAAAAATACCGATCCTGAGCTCACATCTGCAACACTGTCTTTTTAAACGTCTCAAACCTCAAAGTACAACCTTCACTCAACTTCTGTCATATTTAAGCATTACTTTAGAGTAAGTCTCAACAATGCTTTATGGAGTAAACAGCCCCAGCAACTGGTGAGTTTGAGAACTAAATACTTACGAATTCCTGGTTGTTTTCATATTGCAATTTTGATTAAACAACCACAAAGACAGTGAAGTGTATGGAGGGGAAAACTTATGAGGACAGGCTGAAATCACTTGGTCTGTTCAGTCTGGAGAAGGAGACTGAGGGGAGACCTCACCACAGTTTATAACTCCCTCACCAGAGATGGAGAGGTGGGTGCTGACCTCTTCTCTCTGGTGACCAGCAATAGGACCCGGGGAATAGCATGAAGCTGTGCCAGGGGAAATTCAGGTTGATGTTAGGAAGTGGTTCTTTACCCAGAGGGTGGTGGAGCATTGGAACAGGCTCCCCAGGGAAGCTGTATCGGCATCAACTCTCATGGAGTTTAAGAAGCACTTGAACAAGGCACTTAGGCACACACATAGTGCAACTTTGGGCTTGTCCTGTGCCTAAACAGGAGTTGGACTTCATGCTTGTGGGTCCCTTCCAACTTGGGATATTCTGTGATTCTGTAATTCTGTGAACCTTTTTCTTTTGAAGATGAAGTGAAAGTTTGGTAAATGAATTAATCACAGTCAGACTTGCAAAAACTTTACCATGCTAACCACAGAAAGACAAAAGCTACACTAACATAACGGATTTGCATAAGTTATAGAAGACACTGTTTAATGTTACAGGCCAGGATTAATCCATATTCTATGTCTAAACTTCTTTACTGGAGTTTTGCAAATGGGTGGTAAGGAGGAATTCTTGAAGACAAGAATTATGCCATTTCAGAAAGACATAACCAAGGTTGGCAAGCTGAGGGTCACACTCGCCCCCAAGGCAGCCAACCCACCACCCAGTACCATACACTGCCAGTCATGCAAGTTAACTATCACCACTATGGTATCAGACTCCCTTTTGTGCTATTGCATTTTAACAAGATTTCAGCTGGTTTTCCAATTACTACTGGAAAGGGATTGTCTTTTTTTTGAAAAACACACAAAAACCCCACAAAACTAAACACAACAAGAAAACCCCACAACACTCACCAAAAAAACCCAACACAAAAAAAACCCAAACCCACCACATACCCCAAAAGGATACACTTGCTAAAGGAAGTACTTAGACACACACCCAAGTGTCTTATAAAAAAAAATTATCATTCTTCTGCTTTTCAGGGTTAAACTGCCCAAGGGTAACATCATGCTCTTATTAGTCTGGAGGAAGAGGGAGGTGCAGAGGACAGGAGCCTGGTCTTTTTGCCTTTTCTCAGCCCTTTATGTGCTAGTAACAGCAGTCAGCTGGTGATGTGGTAAACCAGATCAAGAAAGCCAACTCAACTGGAACATGACAAGTCTTTTTGGCAGGACAGCTTTAACAAAAAGTCATTTCCAGGCAAGTTTGCTGAGTGGCTAGTAGAATACCAAACAAGAGGCTACATGGGCAAGGGGAAAGGAGTACAAGACCACAGTTTTCAGCAGTAACTGAGTCAATTCAGGCTGCATGAAAATTGCACAGGGAGTTAAAATATTCAACATGTTCGTTTCCACAAGTCACTTTCCAAAGCTTCTGTTTCTGTTGAGAATTTTTACTATGTTATGCCCAACAAGTCCTAAACCAGGAAATCAGATTTGGGTCTTCAAAGATGATCCTCTTCCACCACACATCCACGTACACCAGGGCCTAATCCAGCATACTCAACACATAACCATTAAACCAGAGCCTAGTAAAAGTACACCCCACACAGAACCAGAGGACTATAAACCACTGCCAATTAAAACTTCAGGAGGAGGGCTGTAGTACTTTTTATAAAGGGTAAGCAAGCATTTCTCAGATCTGAGACACTGCAATTGATTTTTTTTTACTCCAAGTATTTTTCCCCTCTTTAAATCAATGGATCCAAGTCCTGTAATATATGAAGTAAGACTTCACAGAATCACAGAATCATTACAGTTGGAAAGGACCCTCAAGATCATCTAGTCCAACTCACAAAGTGACCACTCACAAGTGCCTACTGAAGACTTTCATCTTTAAGAAACACTGAACTGCATTTTAGTTCCTAAAAACACCCTCAATACTAATTCATAACATTTTTGTATATTTTCAAATTAATTGTATTCATACACATCTAATAAGAAACTTCTAAATAACTCCTAAACTAAATGCACTTCTAAAGTAAAAATACATTATATAGAAAGTCATGTTAGAGGTACCATGCTCACCAACTTTCAAATTGGATTACAGGCATAATTGTGACATGTATATGGCATACTAATTCTAAATATCAAATACATTTTGCTCTAAGGAACAAATTCATGTTTTTAGAACAAGGGAAAAGCAAAAGGGTATTAAGATTTTTTAATTGGCTGTGACCCAGCAAAGATAACTAGTGTGCTTCTCACTAGGTATCATTTTTACTGATTGAAATACCAGTAATTTCCCTGTAGACCAAAGCAGATCTCTTCAAATGACTGCTATGCCCTGAAGAGGCCATAAATTAATAATGGTATACAGTGACTTGAGGGGGAAGGTGGAAAAAGAATACACACGATGTCAACAAATTGCAATACTGCTTCTGAGCAGTATACTACCACCACCTTCACCAGCAACAGCCAGATGGAACATGTAAATGATTTGCAGGCTCCCATGCAAAGGTACACAGCTCTTAAAAGTGGGTTTCATGCAAGCCACATCATGTGACTGCCCTAACAGCTAGAAGACATCATTACTCTGAAGTTAGTGACAGCAAGTTACATTTTTCAAAGAAAGACTTGGCTTTAAAAAGGGAGGCAAACTAATCTGTAAATTTTAAGCCTTGTAACACAGAGAATTCAAAGTATAGCTGCCACAGTAACAAAGATACAGAAGGCCACATAAGCAGCAGAAGCATTTTTTCAGAGAACCAGAAATCTGAACTTTGTTTCACAGATCAAAATATATACACATATGGACACCTGCATAGTTCTATACTCACCTGTGCTCCTAAAGAGAATGATAGATCAAGAAAGACAAAAGCAGCTATGAAGAAAACAAATCAGCAACACCCCCACGTTTTCATATTTCAAAGTTATAGCAATAAAGGATGGAGTCTAACAAGCATTTGAAAACATTCTGTAAGTACACTCAATAGAGGTCTTATATCTGCAAGAACCATTACTTGAACTTGAAAAGTGACATGTATTTGAAGGAACTTGACTGTCATGTGTACAAGAAGGGATGAAAGGTTTAGTTAAGTGAATTATTGGTGCTTTAGAACAAAAGACATATCTGGATGCCACAAACATTACACATGTGAATAGAATGGCATATTTCTTAATTAGATGCAGTCACAGGGGAAGATCTGGAAGTGTGGCTTACATGGGAAAGAGTCTTCCAAAGATTATTATCATGCAAGCTGCAAGGTCTCAGAAAAAACAAAACACACACCTTCACACTCCTGCATCACTTTACTCCAGTGTTAGGTGCTCATAGAATCTTACTGCAGCAGATCTGGCTAAAACAGAGGACTGGATTCCAGGAAACAGGTAGAGATTGTACATCATTTGGTTAGGAGGGGTACTTTGGGGCATACTGACATGAGAGCTACTTTAAAGAAGCAGTGATCTATGCAGAAACACGGCATTAAAGACACTAAAAAAAACCTCACCATTGTAATAGAAGTTACAAACCCAGAGTGATCAAGAAAACAAAGTAAACCCATTTCTTTCAGGTGCAAAAACTACAGCATACATGAAACAGACCTTCAAATCTAAAGTTCTTCCTATATGGTTACTTATACTTTTCACATTTCTTTCCATATGTTTCATATCCAGTACTAGATGATGAAACAGTGTTTGCTTTGTTCTGTTTTAAGGGCAACAAATGCATTAAGGACCTGTACAAAGCACAAGGAGATATCAGATGAGCTTTGTGAACGCAAATGCAAGCTTTGCCAAAGAAATCCATGTATGATCTTCTGTTTGCATGCTGTGGGCAAGAAGAATGCTTGGCTTTCACAGAATGACAGAAACTGCAGCTCAGAAGTGGTCTCAGTTCTTGCTGGAGGTGAAACACTCAGTACATCTTGTAGGAAGAGCACCATCTAATTTCACTGCTCTGGAGCAAGGTTGTTTCTTTCGCTGACAGTAAAGCCTGCCTGGCTTTATGTATCTGCAGCAAGGCAAAGGTTTTGCTTACCAAAATTACTTCTAGTTGTATGATGCTGATATCTGCGCCTCTGAAGCTTTATGTCTATATTACATGCTGATCTTGCCACTCCAACCAAGCCACTGGTGGGAATAAGGCATTCTAAGCTAAGCAGGAATTTGGAAACACTAACATGTAACAGAGGAAAGAGGTAAGAAGTGCACAGAAACTATTCTGCAAACCAAGCTCAAGGAAAAAAAACATCTTATCTAGTCTCATGGGGAACACTATAGTTTAGAGATGAAGAATTTGTACAGTGCAATGTCCCTATAAACATCTTTCTTTGGAACAAAGTGTCTGATTCTTTCCTTCCCTCCAGCTTATAACATGCTACATGCTGTCACTTGAAGAGACACTCTGAGCTCAGAGAAAAGAGGACAAGCCTGAAAAAAGCAAGTTTAAATTGGAGCAAGTTGTGAAACAGTACGTGGAGACAGCTACTTGCTGTGTAAGTGCAAAAACTAAATCATTGTTAAGTCCTCCTGCTTTTAAGAAAGTGCTAAAAAAAAAGGTAGACCCCAAGAAACAATCATCACTTCACCACCTGACCTTATAAAAGATTAGCTTTCCAGGCCTTGTGAGAAAGGAGTAAGAAGCTTTGCATTGAACTTCTGAATCAGGCAAACAACAAAAAGAATTACACAGCATTCATCTGTGAATATAAATTAAAGACTGTTGCAGGTTTCTGGCTTTTGTGGCTGGAAGAACTGGTCACTCAGCTTATGCCAGACTACACTTACATAAAAGCTTCAGGTACAGGTAACTTCTCTGCTCTGCAACAAGGGAAGACAGTGCCCCAAGAAACTTGTTCTTCAGTGTCAACATCTCAAAACCAGAACAGAACACAAGGTGTCAACAGTTCTCAAACTGGCTTCCAGAAGCAAGACAAATTCACATGATTTTTTGACCTCTGAAGCCTTAGGTAACAATGCTACTTAACACTTGACAAACTATTGCTTTAAAACATAAAACCCAACCTAAAAAAAAAAGCCACCAAAACCAAACATAAAACAAAGCACAAATCACAAACATCAGATCTTTGCAATGCTCATGAGTAATTACACTCATGGGAATATTCTTACTGAAGTTAACTGGACTGTTCAAAACTTAAGTGCCCTTGTGTTGCTACAATCAGGAACTAACATTATCCTCAAGGCAGGATAAAACCTTTTCTTTGATAAAACAAACAAAATTAACCCAGGGAAAAAAACCTTTATGTAACTTCTCCATGATCTCAAAACAAGTCAGCTGGGGGAAAAAAAATCTAAAGTGAAAAATTCTTACAATATTCAGCTGCTTATCCACTTGTCTTGCACAAGTTGACTTAATTCTAAGCAAACATTAAACATGATCATAAAATTATCATGTTGGGATTAGAGCACATAAGTATTTACTAAGTAAAAAAACATCCCAAACACCACCCAAAAATACTTGTAAATCAACAGACAATAAGCAAAAAGAGGTTTATGTGCCTTGAGAAAACACTGTTTTATTATAAAAATCTAGTCACAGGTGTCATCTGAAATACCTTCAACACATTCAGTCATTCCTAATAAACTGTACTAGCTATTCCCTGCTCTCAGTTCCACTTAGCTTTGCTGCTGACTGTTAAGGTGTAATTTCTGCTAAACTGTACAAAATAGGAAATTTTAAAACAGGGGTTTTTTTTCCTGTTTGATCAAAGGAAAGCATCTTTTCTTTGGGTCAGCCCTAATTAGAATATTCTACAATAAAAGGAATTTAGAATGACTTCCAGATACTCTGCTTAGGAAATTCTACATATTTTTAAAGAAAATAGCTTGCTGTTGTATAGCTAGAAATGAGATCTTTTTAGGGTGTTTTTCTTATTTTCTCCAACATGGCTTCCATTGTACTAATATGATGGCATTTAGTCCCACCTGACAAGAAGTAGTACTAAGAAAGGCAGCCAAAGGTGTATTTGCAGGACAGTCACATTCATAAAATTAACTATTTCAGGCAAACAGCAAAGCATAAACAGATGTGCTAGGAATAAAAGAAAGATATTTATCAACAACTCCACTGCAATGTTGTTTCTGCACTACCACTATCATTGAATACACAATCACCCATTCCTCAGTACTAGAGAACTCTACATAATACATAAAAAATATTCCCAGGATGTCCCAATTCTGTGTGCAGGCAGAGATTGCACAGGCTGTCTACAGAAATATGAATGTTCTGTAGTAGGATTCAAACCAGTGAACCCACCAGACAACGTTATCTGTAAGAAGATACTTTTGATACTTTTTTTCTTTTTAAGTGTTTCTTTAAGCCTAGATCAGGAATGAAAAAATCTGTTCTCACTTGGAAGGTGCATTTTCAATATAAACTACCTCCATAGTTGGAATACTAAACAAGAAATACAATACATTGATTTCAGCTACTTCAGTTAAAGCACTTGAGGAAACTCCCGTTGCCATCCTATTTTTTTAATTAAAAACTAAACCAGACAAAATAATCTCAAGCATATTGTCTGGTTTTTCCTTTATAAGTATAAGGTTTGATGAAAAAATATTAATAAGTAAACAAACTGAAAATGAAAAACTTAACAGTGCAGTCCAAGGAAAGTATCATCTTGTCTAAAAAAAGTGTATGGTAAGTCTTTAATGAGAGACAAACTTTCTAACTTCTTTTGCCAATGTAGAAGAACTCTTTTATAACTACTAAGTGAGAAACAGAACAAGGAACATCCCTTCACTTTCCCATCCAAATATCTTCTGGTTGATCTGAAGAACCCACAAGCCATACCGTATCAAATGAGCAGCAGTCTTTCACTGAAAACAACTTTTGCATGCCTCTCAACTAAGATTAACTTTATAATAAAAACCCCTCATTTTCAGTGATGCCATGCTGCTATTGGCCCCAGGTGTATGCTCAGAGACAAGCATAGGTCCACTGGTGTGGCACAAGAAGAGCTAATGTAGCCCCACTGGGATCACGGGAGCAGCTATTTGCTCTAGCTCATGCGCAGAGCTGCATTCAACCTGCCTCTCTCCAGGCTAGCAGCTACACCCAGCCCTGTACAAATACCACTCACTGGAATGCCACTGTAGTTAATATTTTCAAGTTTTGGGTTGTCTTTTTTTTTGTTTTGGGCTTGTTTGGGGGTTTCTTCCTGATAACTGACTCCATATTTTGCACTTGTAGAAGATAACTGCAGTTTCCTTTTCAGTGCTATGGTCCCATCAGCTAAGGGTAACTACAGATGAGCCAGGAGATACTCTTCTATTCTAAGATAAACTAATGAAAGATTATGAGGTGGAGTTATAAAACTCTAGTACTCCCTCAGTATACACCCTGGGTGTGTCCATCACATCAATCAGACCTGCCACTCCCTATGGTTGCAGCTCTGATTTGAAATTCAAGTGCAAAATTGTTGTGGTTGAAGAGAAATGAGGCAACAGAGTGCCATATCCATTTTTCTTGCCTCTCCTCTAGAAGATTTTGGAGTAATGACAAAGCTGTAGGAAGTGGTGCATGAAGTGCTCCTAACTGGTGTGTCCCAGAAGTGGAACCTGCAAGGCACAATCAGACAGATCTGATATTAATTTTTTGTATATTCACTGAAATCATCACATTCCCTGAGGTTGTCCTGGATTTTAAATTCCCTTCCTGTTTATGAGAGAACCCAAACAGGTTAGGGAAATTAATAAATACAACTGACCAAAAATAAACCCATGCCTAGATAACAAGTGCCTTATTTCACTCTTTTCAAAAAGGAAATAGACCTCTCTGAATGGAAATTTTAATATATGTTTAAGATGATTGCTGTGGTCTTTCTATCATCTTTTATTTAAATCAGTACCTACACAAGATTTCTAGTGTTCAAACTAAAAAAATGCAGGTAATGGAAATAAGCCAACAGATTGGATTCCAATAACCAAAAAAGTGGGCTAGTTAGTGCAGAAAACTACCGTGAAGTCTCCAACTTCAGATTCTTCCTTTCCATGCACTGTCATACTATGAATGACTTAAATTCTGGTATTACTTAGGACTTTGTCCCTAATTCTGATAAATCCTGCTCTTTTCCATTTAGGAGCAATCTAAACTGTAACCTGATTTTGTTCATACTCACGTTTCTATGACCATCCTGCCGTGCTATTGTGGCTTTCCTTCTTCTGCGTGCATTTCTGCATCCCTCTGAAGCAGCCCTACAGAGCAGTCTATTCCCACCTATGCTATCCCTTATAACAAATGGTAAGTAAAAACACACGCACAGAGAAAAAGCAGCATGTGGAGCTATAAGTAAGGCCAACTTCTAAGGCATATAGACAAACTGGGTTTGAAGCTACTAAAGAAAAAGGGGTGAAGTTTTTGTGTGTCGGTCTCTAAGACATTAAAACACTGTAAGCTCATAGCTGTTTGAACTGGGAACTTCACAAAGCTGTCAGTGAACCAACAGGTCAGTCCATCCTCCCAGGTTCAGCACACAGCTAAGTGTTTGAGTGGTATTATCAAACTTTAGCCCACAAATAATCTGCAGACCAAATATCAGCCCACCCACTAACAGAAACAAGCCAAAAATTTCTGAAATGCAAGCATATAAAAGAAAAAAAAAAAACTAAATCCCACAATTGTTTCTATGAGACACGTATCCTGTAACAAGGATACCACAGGGCAGCCCCTCACACGATTTAAACATTTAATTACAAGCAAAAACTCTTTGAAATTATTGTATGCATCTCTGGCTTCCAAAGTTACATGAATATATAGGAACACAATGTTCAGTAGTACAAGCATAACATGTATCAAAAAAAAAAAATCTATAAAATGTGGATTATGGGAACTTTTGCAATACTAGAGTCAAACAGAACACTTTAAAGCTTTGTCAGTCACGTGTAAAATGCAGGATCCAGAAATAATTTAAAGGTATGATTAAATCTACTCAGTTACAGACAGACAGGTTCTTTCACCTTTTAACCAAGGTCAGAATCCAGGCTTGGACATCTGTATCTGGTCACATAGAAGATGTGCTCTTTCTTATTACTTAAATTTCAAAGTTTCAGAGCCCCACGTTTCCTGGACTACAATTATTTTTTGCACAATATTAGCTAATAGCTCCCTAGAAATACCATGATAAAGTTCACTGTCAAATTAAATATTGTTCTCCAGCTTCCTTTGTCTTGGAATATCTCTTGGCAGTTACAGCTGACATGGTCATATTGAAACCTCTGGAATCTAGACAGACTTCACTACTCCTTTCCATTGCAAAGGGTAATGAGCAAGGGCTCCATTTTACACACCAGATGTGGCAACAAACGGAAGATTCAGAAAGGATTTTTGGCCTTAGGCTAAAGTTAACAATGGCTTTCTGATGAGGCAATCTCAATCTGATCATTGTAAAAATCACACAATTAGATGGATGTCAAATAACGGGGATTCTCCAACATATATTACAAGTCCTTTTTCTAACCAACAGACAATCCAAGATGTGCAGGAGCATCCAGTCTAGCAATCTGACAACAAAGTACAACCCAAAGTTGAGAAAATACTTAGTGAATAATTAAGCATATGGTTTTTGACATAAGCAGCCTTAATTTTGACTTAATTTTATAGTGCTCCATCCCATAATAAGAGAGCCAAGCATCCAGGAAAGTTTCTAGATATAATCAGGTGTTAAGTATCAAAGTAAAGTGGGAAAGAGGAGCAGTAAACTGGGTAACTGAATAAAACAAAATGTGCAGCCTACATTTTCACATAAAATCACACATCTTTCCTTACCAAAGGAAAACAGGTAAGGACAATGAGGTCAAAGACTTAAATGAGTGATTCAGGTGAACTGGAATGAGCACTAAAGCACACATAATCCTTAACAAGTCATTCACAGGTAATCAAAAATCAGCTCTTCATTGAGTCTATCCACCAACCAATGCGTAGATGGAAAAAGCATCTGCTGTGACTTTCATTCACAGCACTGAGCAAACCAATGAACTCGAGTTTGGTCCCAGCTACCTTTTCCACAACTACAGTGGATCCAAAGGTCTTTCAACCCCTGTGGAGGGTCAAGGCTATCAGCAGGCAGTGTCTGTAAAAACATGTTAGTTTCAAAAACTGGACTTCCGTAAAGGTGCTTTAGCTGAAAAGTTAAATCGAACAGAATTAGTTCTGTTCTAACCCAAACCAGGACAAACCTGAATCCCAGCAAGAGATACTACAAAAGGTCCAGAGCTAGTCAGTTCTTATAAACCTTATATTACTCACATGGAAACAAAATGCCAAAGTTCATACAGAGCAACTTGTTTACTGGACAGCAGAGGAATACCACACACAGTTACAGTCTGCTTAAGGGAGTTTGTAGATACTCCACCCATGGACACAGTCAATACTTACCTGGAAATAGTCCTGATCAACCTGGATTAAATTCATCCTGGCACTGGACTACATGACTTCTGCTGGTCCCTTCAAACCATTATTTTTTTCACATCTTGAACACAGTCAATTTCCAATGTCCACATGATAGAACTATTTCCAACAACATAAATCTTTCTTTACACTAGCCAGACTGTTAGTAAAGTCATCTGTAACTACACCTAATAATCCATTCTTCTGACAACACTTTAAGAAGTGCAAATTAGACTAAAACAAGCAAAACAACCCAAAGTTTATCACTACAATCATTAGTTACAAGTCTTACCATATCGATTTTCCTAGCTTAAACTTACTGTATTACTAATGTTTTCTTTCTTCATTAGACAGCACCAAGATACATCAGAAAGACAACAGCAATATTAGATCTGATTTAATTAATATAAAGTGTTGTACAAGAAGTGACAGAAAAGAAGAAAATCTAGATTCAAGACATCTCATTTTCAGGCTCTAGTCATCTTCATGACTAATTAGAAAAGCAACCAGTCCTAATTAATTTTTTCCACATTCACTGTATTATATTTTTTTCCATTACCAACGAAGCATTCATTCTGTAACATCTGAAAAAGACCACAGCAATTCTGGAAATGTGACTTATGCACTTCTGTTGCATGCTAAATGTGTACTTCAGCACCAAATCACAATACTATTTCAAGATGCAACTAACTATGAATAAAACACTCTTTGCCTTGAGGTGTCACATTTAGTATGACTAGCTTTAAGTCATATGAAACTACATTAAAACTGCAAATTCATGGCAATAGCCAATGCCAGAAGGAAAAGATGTGTCATCACTACTTGCTCTTCCTCTTAGAAGAGATCAATTTAGTTTCTGTCAAACCTGAAATAGTCTTACTGCAGAAGGAAAGCACTAACCAGCTAGCTTCCCTAATCCTAGCAACAGGAAGAAATATTGTCCATATTCCAACTTGTGTAAATTTGCTCCCAGTAATTAAAATTTAAATTTAACTTTAGTACTCCTAAGAAGGTCCATGCACTGTTGCACAAAAACTGTATCATTACCTTGAGTTTTACACTTAAAATCAAGCATAGCTGCTTATACAACCAACAAAGACTCAGTCTTCTAAATAAACACTGCATTAATGAGATGTGTACTAGCACAACTCATCTCTACCTAGGTAGTTGCATGCTTTACAGAAAAATGCACAAATTCTGATTTAATTTACTTTTACATATCACAATAATCAACTGTGTGTGCATATATACACACACGTATCTCGCAGAAGAAAAAACCCCAATATAGATACACACACACACTCCTACCCCCAGAATCAAAGCTTTATTCACTAGAACAGCAAACACAGCCAAGGAGACTTATGGAAGGATTTTAAGCTAAGCAGAAGTACCTTGTCCTCTAAAAGGAAAACCACAGAAAGTAAAGCCATGTGAGACTTAGAAGAGTGTCCATTCTGAGACTCCTAAGAGTACAACTACAGTATTTTTAATTTAAGTAGGAAGGGAAGACCAAGAAGAGAGACAGGACCAACATAATAAAGATGTAGGAATAACAACATTTTCAGAAGTGAGGTACACAGGAGATTTTGGAGATAGTGTGAAGGGAAGATGTTCCTCCATGATTCCCAGCAAGTTAGCTTGTGGTATGCCCTGTTATTTCTAGTGTCTTTTCACAACAGACAGCCTGGAGAACTAAGCACTCTACTAGGTGTCCTCCTATATACCTGGAGAGTAGCGCAGCCACCCTAAAGCACAAAATCCATAGTATAATTGATGCTTCCAGCCATCGGAAGCGGCACAGAATTTCATCTCCCATTTCATGTATCAGTTTCGTCTGCCTATTTATCATCTTCTAATTATCATTTATGGCCTGAGGATTGGGCACATATGTATTTAAAAGACACTTGTGCTGAAGGCTCATTGGCAAAATGCCCATATTAAGCCTTATATCACTTCTTCAAGCACCAAATTAATAAGACCAGCTCCTCTTTAAAAAATTTGTTATTTTCCAATTTCAAATGAATTAGTGAAACCAATAAATATCTTATTTGAAATAAACTAATTTTGCTGTATAAACTCTTGTTACCATGGCTATGAGAGAAAGATACATTAAATGGCTATTTCATTCAGCATTTCTACTTTCACCTTGATCATTAAAGCACAGAATTGAAAGAGCAAGGATAACGTGTTATCTGAGAAGAATCTTTTACGGAGCTTTTGGTTCAAGGAGGGACTTCATTCATTCATTCTATTTTTAGAAATCCATGAAACAAGGCTAAAGAGCTAATCTTACTTCTTTCAGATGTCAGTTCAGAAATAAGAGGAAAAATTGCTTTCAACTTTGCGCAGCCTAGCTTGCAGGTCCCTCCCCAAGAGAGACTTGGTTATTACTCAAATACATCCAGCCGCAATGAAGTGCCCAGCTCCTCCTCAATGAACAAAACACAAGAAATGCATTATACAGTCAACAGGCAAACATCCGAAAAGGATGTGTACATGCATAAACACAGCACATCACAATTCTCTCCTCTGGTGAGCTACAAAACCTCATGTAACAAATTATGCCTCCTGATTGTCCAAAGGCTGGCTGTCTTCAGCCAGTCAGCTGATAAATCAACACTCTGACATGCCACACAGTACAAATTTTCACAAAAACCTCACCACCCTTAAGATGAGTTAGACAGCAAAGCGTACAAGAGCTATGTCTGAATAGTCACAGAGCAATTAAGGAAGGGGAACACTATGTTTGGGAGCAGCAGCTACACGAAATACAGGGTGTAGCATAAAGCTGTGAAACATGGTAACTTAAGATCTCCGAAATAAGAATATCAAAATGTTCCTCAAAGGACATAAATATTCCCTCTAATTGTGATTTTAAAATCACACACAGTAAGAACTAAACACTATTTAAATACTTCTATTACCACAGCGCATAACAAATTAAATCAAAGTAGGGCCTACTTCATATTAGGTGCAGCAAAAACAAAGCCAGTTCCTGAGGTAATTACCTAAAGTACTTGTCGTACTCCGAGTGTCAGGCAATTAGTATTGAAACTGTGTTGTCTCTGCCAGAGGGAAAGATGCCATACAGTTAAGGGTGTACAAGTTCATTTTCTATTGTGCAATGCCTTGTTTGGATTGCTTGTTTCTATCTGATCTGCATAAATTCTTTGAAGTTATCATTTAATTATGCAGTACGTAAATCCCTATGTTTCAGTTGGTTTAAGCTGCTGCAGTCAGAGCACAGGAATTCATCGTCTCCCTAGTAACACACACCTGATCCAGAAGAGACAGACACAGGCGCAGCAGCGCAGGCAGGCAAAAGCAATTTTTGGAATTGACTTTAAAAAGATCTTGCCTACCACTGTAGAAATTGGCTCTCCACGACTGAATTAACTCAAGGCATTCCTGAGGGCTACCTCACTACACTGTGACCTAGTGCTTCTCAAGCATCACCGCCGGAACACGTCATGTGCAGGACAGTGCCATCCTCTACCCTGGCTGTTAAGCATCACTGAAGCTCCCAATGACAAGCCAATTGCCATAGTAGTGACAGTTGCTGACCTCTTTTTCCCTTTGAGGATGACCTCTATATAAATACCAACAAATACTGCTGCTAGTATTCAGACAGAACATTCAAGTCATATCCTTTACGTTTCCTGACTACAACTAAAGCTAACTGGGGTAGGGTGGAGACAGGAAAATTAGTCCAGGGTCATGATGAAATCAAATGCAATGCAACTTCTCATGCTGCCTGAAGGTGACTTCTTCAAAGCTAACATCTCCCCAGAAAAGATGCAGTAGGACTGCAATACACATTCCATAAATCCAACAGTCCTCTGAAGTGAAACCACATATTTCTTCTTATGTAGTTTGAAAACGAATGGGAACAGGAAATACAGAAAAAGTTCAGATGATTATGCTTTGCTGTTGGGACACACACCACACTTGAGCAGCACAGGCTCCTTCTAAACTCTCTAACAAAACAGATGTTGCAAAGTTGGTTTGGGTTTTTTTTTTTTGGTATTCATATCTCTCAACTTTAATCAGTTACAACAGATCTTCTAATCAAACTATTCTAATGCTCAAAATTTGAGACGTTTTCAAAAAAAAAAAGCTGTTCTTTCATTGTCCAGTCAATTAACAGAACTGTATTTTTTTTTTCTAAAAAGGCAAAAAGAAAAAAATTCTTTCCTAACAATTGGTATACAATTTCTCCAAAGCTTCCTCAATTCAACTCTATTCCAACGCAGGTGTGGGGTTTTTCCCCACACACACACACCAAAAACAGTGCAGCAGAGTAGCTATGAAAGGCAAGATATTGATTATGACCACCATTCATGATGTGAAAAATTAACTGTCAGGAGAACACTTAATGAATTAGTTCTGCAAACAGTTGAAAAATGTTTTTTTCAACTCCAATAGTCTGAGTATTTACAACCCCTAAAATTATCCCAATGGCCAAATTACTTTACAAAATTAATTAGTGTAAAATCCCAATGAACCAGTTTTTAAATGTATGCAAGAGTTAAAAGTACATTTTTTCCCTTCTGCTGTAAGTAGCAGCTGTCCTATTTCTTTCAGGCTTTTTACTCCACACTGGGATTGTTTACACACAAACTTTGACAGAAGTGGGAGACTGTATTTTTTGGGAGGCTCAAAAATAAGAAAAAAGACTACATTCTTCAACAGTTTAATAAAACTATCTGAGAAAATAATCTTTAAAGAGAGCTATATAATTTTCATATTGTTTTGAGCTTGTCCCCATAAACACTGTTGGCTATTCCAATTAAACTACAGAAAGACAGGTTACCCTCTGGAAGATAACATATCAGCCTATGCTTGTAAAAACTGATTCTTTGAACTTTTAAACATGTATGTATATCACCTCCAAAAAGTCTTCCCCTCCCCACCGTCAGCTCCCACACAGCCCTTCTCTATAAGGCTCTACAGCAAATAAGACAGAAATAACACCCATCTGGCAGTCATGTGGCCTAGGGATAGCACAGGAAACAATAAGCAATCAAAGTGCTAGTGAAATAGTTCAGTGGTTATACTGCTGCAGCACAGTATTCACAGGCCATCTCAAATCTACGTAAAGTCCTTTCCCGGCCCTGGGATCACGAAGGCAGGTGGCATTTCCATGAAGTTATGGCATACTATAAACATATATAAATTTATACAAAACCAGCATGACTTAGCAATATTCAGAAATTTGTAAACTGTAACAACTGAAGTAAGTAAAGACAACAGGTAATAAAGATAACAGTAAATAAAGATAAGCTCCTGTCACAATAGAGAAACAAGATTCTCTCCTCTCGCAGAGTTGTCAGCACTCACTGCTACCACCTCCTCTTGGAGGAGACATTAAGAAACCATGTCAGATTAATTCAAGCCACATTACCTAACAGTCAACTATCACCATAAACTGTAAGCTGACAGACAACTTCTTTCCCCACCCCAATCATCCTTCTGGGTTACCTCTTTACCAGCTGAGCTGACCTCTGCAGTGTCAAGTCAATCATAAGCTAATGTCATGACAAGGGAGAAACTGGGAACAATCAGATACTGAAGAAGTAGCTACTGAGGGGCTTTCTTTCATTATGGGGTTTGTTTCTTACAGATAACATATCTATTTGGCCTCTCTGATATCACAAGTAAAACCTAACAGATCCATGAAGTGCATAACCCCTAAAGAAAAAGTGAGCCAACACATACAATGCTCATGCACAGGACTCAAAAACAGACTTTAAAGAAAGCAGTCAGAAATGCTTTTCACAGCAGAAAGTTAAAACTGCACAAGCCTAACTTCTTTTTGATAGGTCATCTCTAAACATCAGAAAGTTTCTGCTAGTTAACTCAATAAAGCTTACATGAAACCTTGTTTTGGTTTTGTTTCCCAGAAACAGAAAAAAGCATGGAGCAAGGAGGCCAAGAATTACAATGTAAATGAACAGGTTGATACAGTATTTTAATTTCACATAGTTTATAGCTTATGCTTTTTTAGAAATAGCAAGAGTTAGGAAGAAGGTAGAAAGATAACCCACTGAAATGGTAAGGGATATACTTCTAATTGTCTCTTAGCCATCAGCCTCTGAACTGTGGCACCACTGCTAATTGTACAATGACTTGAAATATGAGTTGGAATTACTGTCAAGTCCGTACACAATTCCATCAACCAAATCTTTCATCAAGAATTAATATGCCTTTTGTTTTCTGTAATTACTGTAAACATTGTCCTGCCAATGATCAAGACTTCCTTACTATAGAAAACCTATGTATTGTCACAAACAAGCACTCTCTGCTTTTCCTTTCTACCAGGAGAAGATTGAATCCATCACAGCTGAATGTACTGATGGTTAAGAAAAAAGAGTCTAGGTCCTACTGCAAGAAAGAAGAAATTTTAAGTGGATTAAAATGGGAATCTGCTCTGGAATCATTTTTCATACCTGCTTGAAAGAAATCTACAACCTGCTCTTAACCCATTAACATGCAGGCAGTAACAATGATGACACAGCAGAAACAGCAGGTCTTGGCACTCTGTTACCAAAATAACAGGCAGCTTTTAAGGAAAGTTTGGAGTTTACTCACAAGAAAAAAATCCTGTTGCTGCTGTTGCCCTGTTGTCACACCCTGAAAGAGATTTTGAACATAAAGCCTTTTTTACAGCAGTTCAAGCCATGCCTTTATGGTCTAGTTTACCTCCACTTTCTCTCATACACTCCTTTTTATGCATTTTCCATTTAATTTTTTTCAGTTACTTGAAAATTCTTGTTTCATTACTCATTTTCCTTGTTAAGAGAAATGTTAATTCCACATGTATTGGAATTTATATATTCCAAACAAGCAGAAAGGTGTCTTACATCTCTTTTATATCACAAAAGCCTAAAGAAGTATTGCCAGATAAAACATAACAGAGTCTTATCTTACACAAAATAGTGTAACAGTGTCTCTTCTAGCTAAATGGCGTCTCTTGCATTCTAAATTAATTTTTAACAGTTTCAAGTTCCATTAACACTCTGAAGAAACAGTGCAGATGAACCTGAAATGCAATGGAATTTTCATACATGTACTTCAGTAACCCTGTAATTTAGATTTTTATGAACTGAATCACATGGCCAAAATAATGGAGCTGAATGTTTAGTAACTAAACCAAACTGTTTCACTTCAGACAGTTTTAATGTGCTACAGAATAAGCTGAATGGTTTAGTTTGGGATTTTCTTTCCCTCCTTCCCCTCGAAGCAGTTCCCCTCCAGCTGCCCCACTTCTTCACCCACTATAAAGTCACTGTATAAATACAGCATAAAAAGTAATATTGCTCTATGTTCCTCAAAAATATAAAGGAGATTTCTTAGGAGAAAGCAAGTTGGTGCTTGGTGGCACCAACTCAGGATTTTAAGAGATTTAAAACAAAGACCTTTTGAGAGTAGGGTAAGATTTCTTCCAAAGCAACCTGCTCCTCTTCTCAAACTACACTGATGACAAAACCTCTGAAGATGAAAGTCTCCCACTTGTTACAAGTCACCCACAAGTAAGCTTCCATGAAAATGATGGCTCTCCAGTATCGCTGGTTTTCTTTATATTCCAGCATTACTACTGACAAAAAATGCTAGCTTGCACATTAATTACTTGCTAGTAAGTAGCGCTCTTATTTCAGATGGCACTGCTCTGTGGCACATGATGGATGGCAGAGCAGCCATCTCCTTTTGTCTGCTGCTTTTCTGCTGGGCAGCTTCAGCAGTGCAGTGTCTTTTGCCCTCCCAAGCAAGACTTTCCACCTAAGAAGTTTCCCTAAGTTTTCCCTAAGAAGTTTCCTACCTAATCCCAGCCCAGGTTCTGTCATCCACAGCTACCAGAGACACCTCCTCAGCTAAGCTTGCTCAGGTATTCCCGTTGAAAAAAAAAAAACCAAACTGGGGGCATTTAAAGGCAAAAGTCACAAAACTACAGCCAAGACCTTACTGTGGTAAATATATCCACTGAATGTCCAATATCCACTCAGTTTTAAACTTAGAGGGGCAGAGTGTTACTCTATGATCAAGTTAAGCAACTGGCACTGACAAACCTGCAAACAAAATTTCACCAGCTACTGATGCAACTGGGAGGAAGCAGCAACTTTTAATGGATTTAGTTGCTATGCACCAGCTGCAAATGTTTGTAAAAGCAGAGAATGGCAAAAAAAGTTTAAATATACTAAAAGGCAAAACAAACAAACAAACAAAAAAAATCAGCTAAAAATGTATACAGATGCCCTACACTACTTCTTCTGCCTTTGTTTTGTTATTGCTTTGGAGGACCTAAAGATCAGGGGGAAGCAGCAGAAATGATGTTTCAATGTAAAGACAGCTTTTGAAAAAGAACAAAGATTTAAGTTTTCACAATGCTGTGAGAATTACATTGCCAATTTTTCTCCTCCTACCCTCTATTATTCTGTGTGATGTAATCATATATTACATACAGTCATTAATCAAAAGCTTCTCAAAGCTTTTCACAAACATCTAGTTAGGCCTCATAAAAGAAACAGTAGTTTTCCATCTTTCCAAACAATGAAGACTCACAGACAGGGACCTGATCCAAAACAATGCCTTATCTCAGCCAGAACTTCTCTATCTATTTTTCACTGTGGTTCTGCCTGACATACACCTAAGATGTTCCTTCTGATCACCGTCAGAGAGCTCTAAAACCTTTACTACATACATATAAACATACACTTCATCTAACCAACCTAACTGCAGAGCAACTGTTCTTCAAAGAAGCTGCATGGTTTTCTATGTATTAAGACCAGGGTATATTACACAAAGCTACACTAATTACATCTGAACAACAGCGCTATTAAAACCAACCTGGCCAAAACAAGCTCTCAAACCCATCAACAAACATTAAGATTTGTAGCACCTGAACGTGCCAAAGGACATTTGAAAAGAAAGTTAAGATTTCAGCCCCTTCCTTCCATTGAAAGCATACCACAATGGAAACATGACTGTATAACTAATGTAAACCCAGGCTCCATTTCAACAATAATCTGATGAACATTTGGGACCACATAAAATCAGTAATTTGGAACATCAAATCCATGCCCTGCACGTGAAAGCAGTAGAAAACAAAGGTTTTATTTTGAAACCAAGGCACTTTGCTATCTTCCTTAGACATGGTATTGCCATCTCTGCATATAATAAAATCAACCCTGGCTGTCATGTTGCACCTTGCAGAGCAGGCATCTGAAGGAGAACCCACTCAAGGCAGAAAAGGAGAAGAAAAATCTACCCAAACCTCACTTCACAAATCCAGGTGTCAGGCAAACTGTTCTGGTGCACGGTCAGTTTACCTGCAGATATTAATATCCCAAACCTCTTGCTTACACCCAAAGATGACATGAGCAAGACCTAACTTACCAAGTGCAAAACCATCCAGGCAGGTTAGGCAAAGATCCAAGCCAGCCTCTCTTTTAAGCAGACAGCACTCACACAATCCCTGCCGTTGAAACTGGGAGGATTGGGAGGAGAAACTATCTGGCAGTGGGATAAGGACAGAGCCCTTTTCAAAAAACACCTCCAGTCTGTCTCAATACAGTGTTTTTCTCTGAGAATTTGAGAAGTTGTACTGCAATGGCATGCATCAACAGGTGTAGACATCTTTCTTGCCTGCACAGAGGTTTAAGATGAATAGAATAGTAAGGCAACCCTCATTAAAGGAGCAAACTCTTTAAACCACTTCGCATTATACTTATCTTCATAAAATTTTCTCAAGACAGACAGAAAGTAGCCTAATAAAGCTTTGTATATACCAACTCTCCTTTTTACTGTTCTATAATGTTTTATACTTTAAAAAGAACCACATGCCCAAAAGTAATTTACCAGATATTAAACTTAAAATGAAAAGGCAACACCCTTTTCTTTACAGTGACCTGACAGGGTGAATAAATTAATAAAGCTTAAAAACGCATAATAAGATTTACAACATTCATTACACTATATTTCAAGCTATTACCAAGTAGCTAGCACTGCAGCTGAAGACACTATGCCAACTAAGAGTTCATAAATACTTTTTATAAAAAAATCAGAAAGTAGTTAAAACATGGTAAAACATGAGAAACCCAAGGAAACAAGAAAATGTTTATGAACACGAGCATCTCAGACGAAGCCTAAGCACCTAATTCTTTTGTCACTCCTTCCCTGCTCCTTATCTATTTGCAGGTAGAGTCTCACAATACATCTGGAAAATAAAAATGTTCAATTATGAGTGAGCTTCAGCTATGAAGAACAAAACTTTTTACTTTTTGACTTTATTTGCACCGGTGCTATCAGCCAAAACAGCAAACAATGCAAAGGCAAATAAATCTCTGGCTTGCAGTTCCAAAACTGGCAGTAGCTTTGACAGAAAACTGACTGTTACAAATACTTGGAGGGGGGAAGAGGTGGATAAGATAAAAAAAAAAAAGCAATTGGTGCCCTTCCACACCAACCCAGAGACCACATAACCCAGGACATACATCTCTCCCACACCATTTAGAAGTCACATTAGTCCTTTTAGCTTTATGACAATCTGAAGCCCTCAATCCTCCTAAACTGAGACAAAACCATGAATTCCTAATGCAATAATGCATTCCACACCACTGACGAAGCACATTTCATTGCCATTTTTTAAAACAGGGTAAGAATACATCATGTTCAATAACCCAATTATGAGCATCTGCACCATCTTCACAGTAGCACTCATTGTCTACATGATGGAAAGCTATTTTTAGCATATTCATTTAGAAATCACCTCTATCTTTTCTATTTCACAGCCTGGTAATGTGCTACTGTGTATCAACTATGATTTTACTGTGTATCATCAACTACGATTTGGTTCTCTAAATGCCTGGACAAACAAACTTCACCAATTCACTTCAGAAAAAGTAATGTTATTATTTTAAATGAATATGTACATTAAGGGAGACCAAGACAAGTTCCACTTCATAATTACTCATGTCTATGAACATGTGCTGACATTTTTCAGCATATGTCCATTTTTTCTAAAGCAGAATCTCAAGTTAAATTTCACATAAGTGACTTGCACTGTTTTCTAGCACTCATGCTTCACTCCTGCCTCTACTAGACACAAGACTACAAGATATCCTGACAACCACCCTCTGGAATCAAGGGATATAGAAACCAGCACAAATCTGGACACATTCTGCCATTCCTTGTTTCAAAATGAGCATATGTGATGCCTAAAAGAAGCTCTACTGAATAGTCCAAACACTTTCTTTTACAACAGAAAAAACCCTACAAACAGGAAAGGATGAGGATGCATATCCAGCATTACCACAACACTGTTGCACCTACTGGACTCGGTCACAGAGTGCCCCTACACAAGGGTCTCCTTCCCTTTACACCTTTCCTTCCGCAGCTGATATGTGCCCATTCTAAACACTCTCCCAGTCTAACACAACACCTATTTCAGAAATATCTGCTAACTTCACATTTACCTCTAGTTTTAGTCCAGCTCTCATTTCAAACCAGCTGTAATAAGAAACAGTCCGATAACTCCTAAGATAAAAAGCATGAGAACGTTAATTTTGGAAATGCCATTGCATTTAATGAGAAAGTATGGCAATCCTCAAGGGTAAACAAATACAGGACATCCTTTCCATAAGCAAGCCAAGGAACAAAAGTTACACATTGCTTTTTATGAAAAGCAACATTTGGTGTTCCATGAAGGCACAGTACATTAAACTTTTATAGAGGTATAGCAATCAAAACAAAATGCCAAATAGGAATATAAAAAAAATGAAATAAGCAAAAAAATGCTGTGTGCCTTTCAAAAGCAGTTATGATTTCGATACAATCCTTCTACATAACTTTTACTTGAATTCTTTCTCTCAAAAATACACTGTAATGAGCACAACATAATAGATCTCCTGCATTCTGATAAGCCCTGCTTATCACCAGTTTAAAAATGAAGAACAAAATGTTTTACTTTTGTACTTCAATTCCACAGGACCTACCAGCCAAAACAGCATTTTTATTGCCTTATGTTTTTTGGGTTTTTTTTTTAACTTTTACATAAAAACACACAGCAGACTATCACAGTTCTCTGCTTTCTGGAAATAATGATCAGATACAGAAAGAAAACTGATGCAAGAAAACTGCAGAAAACAGTTCAGATTGTTTTTATAAAGGAGAAAGGAAGGAAAAGAGCTATTCAGAAATTGGAAGCTTTTCTAAAAAGATTTCAGAATGCTGTTAAACGAATCAGGCCTAATTTTAACATAGCTCGACTGTTTCATTACATTAAGTAGATCTGTAGAAGCAAATTTTTGTGACACCATATGCAGTAAAATACTGAAATTTCACAACTGCATTGGACCATCCAACACTGCCTTGGTTTGCAGAAGTTCCTGTGTCTCAAGACACAGTCTCAATTCTCTCTGGTGCTCACACTAGTATGAACTAAGCAGCAAGCTGGATCACTTTGCTTCAGTAGAAAGAAACTATGCAGAAGTGCAATTTTCGGTTGTCTCCAGCATGAAGCCTCACCTTACACATGGGATCCTGTTTTACACCTTTGGCTGAAACCAAAACTACACAGCACATTCTCCAAGTGCGCACACTGTGGGAGTTGTTGTTTGAACACTATGCACGTTTACAGAAGGTCTGGAATCAGTCAGTTCTGTAACCTACCACAGAGATCAGAACTCATTTTCAATACAGGTTTTAAACTTAATTTTAGGAGTGTCTGCCAACTTTTAGCTAAATTACTTTTTTGCTCATTGTTTCAGAACAACGCATTTCCACTAGGGAAATCAGAATCTGTATTAGAAAACTATGTTGTACAAAATGGGATATTTAATGAAAACATTATATTCTCAGACATTTCAAATCCCATTGCATTCGTGAAGTAACTTACATGATAACAAACCAAATGCTGAGTTGCAAAGCATTTACTAAATCTAAAATTCTACTTCAAGACTGTAGCTAAGGAATTTAATAGAACTAAACAATACTTTCCAAATTACCTGCTTACTTAGCACAGCACTGAAATGCTTCATTTTCTTTTATTTTTTAAAGAAATCGCTCACAAATTTCAGAATGTTCTGGAAAAGGTTACAGTGTCCAGATGTGAAGAAACATCAAGCAACTGTTGGGTTTTTATTCTTCAGTGCTTCTACACTGAAAGACTAAGTTATTCTTTTTTAAAAACAACACACTCAGTATTGTTGCTTTTCCTTCCACTTTCTGTGGCTTAATCCTAGCATCAAAAAATTTCATCCAAAGGATGGCATTCATGCCACCAGGCCACATACACTTTTTTGGCAGGCTATAAAGAAGTCTGTGCTCCTCACAAAGCAGCCCTGTGCTATGCAGTGAGTGATGCCAGTAAAATATTACCCAAAAGTGAAGCTTAGTATAAAAAAGGTATGCAAGCATCAGAATCCAGACTCTGAAAATCCACTCCTCTTAATGACGACCAAAGTCTTCAAAAGCCTTGTAACTCAAAATTTAAAAAAAAAATACAGACTTTGTATCACCCCACACTTCTTTTTTAACTGGAAAAACACACTAAAGAATGGAGAAAACAGAAAAACCACTCACAGCAAGCAGGAACAAAAATAGACTGAAGATTCCAATGCAAGATATTTCTCTCTCACACGCCTTTAAGTAATTATTGCTTTCAAAGCTCTTTGTCTATCCTTTGACATTAGAAACAGATGAGGAATTGTATCGAGCAAAAATAAAGATTGATTCATAAAGAATAAAAGGAACAGCACCAGAGATCTGTCTCTGCATTAATTTTTTCCCCCCCTTATAAATGCATAGTAAGTTTTTTAGCTCATCTTTTGCAGAGTAGCATACTTCTGATAGGACCATTAATAGCAGAGTAAAGAGACATTAAATGAAACACAGTAAGAGACACACTGTCTTCTATTCCCTGCTTCCTCAAAAGCTGATTGCCTGAAATCTGGGACTCTGGTTACTCAGGTTTAATGAGCAGATACTGTTTTAGGGACTACTGGACTTCTTTGGTGAAAGAGACTCATTAACCGGACATAACAGTAAATAACCTTTATAGGTACAGCAACTCTGTTCTAGGCTATGAAGACCATAAGCACTCTGAAATATGCATATACACATATAAAATACATGGTTATGTATGCTTACAGTAATATACATGGTTATTTGGTCTTAGTGGAATAATACCTAGCACATGAACCAAGTTCTTACGTTATTTTGCATTCCTTATTTCTATCATTTTTTGAAAACTGGTAGAAAAAAAATCACATTTCTTTGTTAATTGAACTTTATTTATATCCGTTTTTTATGCACCTTTCAGCTAGCTGAACCTGGATTAAATAATTTGGCTTCAAAAGATCTACTACTACTACTCCTCTACATGGCAAATCAAAAAAAATTACCATGCAAAATATAGGACTGTATTCCTCACAAAGAGAAGACAGGCACTGATAAACTAGGGCAATAAGTAAAAGCTCAGAGTATACATTCATGGTCACCACAGAGGTATGACACATTAAAATACTCTTCTGTTTATTACCCACATACACCTCTCAGCAACTCAAAGCTTCCTTGTGTATATCTGTATACATTATATCTTGTAAGATATAGATAGATATACACACACACACACACACACACACACACCATCTGTATATTCACATGCAATTATGCTGTGGTAAGTGGACTTAAAAAGGTCATAACACTATTTGTGAGATCAGATTTCTCTGTATGGCTTTTTTAAAAATAGTGAAATGCCATTTTGCAAGGATGACAATAAAATAAATTGTATTTGGCAAATACAAGTTACGACATTAATCAGAGCAAAGGTACTAAAAATCACCGTAAATAAATCATCCAACTATTTGCAAGATTAAAAAAATATGCTTGAAAATTGTCCCTCAGAAATAAGAAAAAATTGTGAGGCTGTTAATTACAATCATTTCAAAGTTTCTAAAATGCAAAGTCTGAAAAAATGACTGAGCACCTCAACATAATTTGTTATGGAATGTAACAAAATAAGATACATTATTTTTGGCAGTATAGCACCATCTTACATTAATTGGCCATTGTAACAAAGTTTTGGTTTTAAATCCATCTGATAATGAAACCTTTCCAGAAATCTTAAAATATAATGCTGCTCTTCTTAGGAAGTCCGAAGACCTTAGTACAGTATTCAGATGAGACCTTGAAATACCAAACAGAACTGTTCCTGATTATCAGTGGAGATAAAGTCATGTATGCTTAGCAGGCTTCAATATATGATTCTAAATGTTTGTAGTTTTCTCTAAGTGGACTACTTCAAAAATGTTTTAGGAAGAAATTATTTTGTGTTGTTTACCAGCGTCCCCATTTCAGAGTCTTACAAGCTGTTCCCAAAACTTAGTATGTAGTTTTAGAAGATAAAAATCCTTATACCAAATCTTTCAACCTCACTAACCAACTGCAACTTACCAAGGGAAATTCAGAAATAGAACCATTCATTAAATAAATACACTGTTACACACCAGGCAGCCCACAGAGATTCAACTTCAGTGGTAAACACCATACACGGTCAACTGCCATGATCACATACCTAGCAAGCCTTGATCTCATTCAGAATTAAAATGAACATACATTATACTTATTTGTTTGTCTGAACGTGTCAGGAATGCTTCAGTCTACCAGAACTCATTCCAAAATATTTTTATTGCCAAAACCACTAACTAATGTATTTCTCCTGCACAAAATGCTTGCTATAATTTCTTCACTGGCACACAACTTCAAACAGTAAGAGAAGTCTTCTTGAACATAAGTTTCAAAATTAGAATTCTGTCGTCTTATTATAGTCCATTACACACAGTAACATGGCATACACAGACAATGCTGCTTCTGGTTTTCAGATTATTGTAGGAGTGTAGTGGAAATGTAATTATTTACATTAAGGTAACTAAAACAGAGTAATACATTTAAGCTGTTCTTTTATCACTGAGTAACAAGTATGGTTTTAATTATTTTTGAGGCAGGTTATAGTCCTACTCTGGAGACATTCAAGGCCCCCCTGGACTCGTTCCTGTGTGACCTTATCTAAGGTGTCCTGCTTTGGCAGGGGGGTTGAACTTGATGATCTTTCTAGGTCCTTTCCAACCCCTAACATTCTATGATTCTATGATATCATGCTCTCTACTTCCTCTCTCAACATTTAAAAAGAAAAACAGCAGAAAGTACTGCTCCTTATAACAGGAGAGAGGGCACATATGAAAATACTGTAACTATTCACCAATGATAGAAGGGCTTTACTCAGACTCCAGGTACAGATTGTAACTTCCTAAATTTCATTTTCTCCCAGATGGCTCAAAGCCACTCTGTTTTAAGAAATAACTGCATCCAGGTGATCTGGAGGGATCATTTTGCCTCCAAGTAACTCCCTGGCTGAAGTAGTACACAGATTATTTCAGTTCCTTACAGCAGTTAATTCTCAGATTATTTTCAGTTCCTCAGACAGCTTGAGGTTTATGGTTGATCTGCAGTTTACATGTCACCTCCCTACTCACAAGTAGTCATGACTAATAATTAGCAGCATCAGCATAGCAAGTCAGTGGCAATAAATAAGAAATTTAAAAGCATCAAATTCAAAATAAAAGGTAGGTACAAGAGAGCTAGTATTAAGGTATGGAAATTTACCTGTGAAAGTTTTTTGATGCAGTTCTCCCCCGCACTTTCAGAATACTAAAATATTTAAGTATCGTAGATAGATTTACTACCTACCAGCACACTACCTAATCTGTGAAAGTGGAGGTAGAACTACTGTTGAACTACAGCAGAGACCCAGGATCTAATTGGGTATGGAATATCAAAACCAGTAAAGGACAAGCAGTAATTAAAACGTAAAGCAGGTAAACCAAAAGCATTCAAGTGCACAAAAGAGGAGCATACTCAGTTTCCTGTTTTCTTCAGGCTTCAGGCAGAACCACATTTGGTCACTTCACAGCAGTTCCATGACCTGGCACACTTATGGAAACTGCCATGTTGTGTTCTGGCAGTTGAAGTGCCATCAGCAGTTTAACTGACTCCTTAAAGCAGTAACGAATTTTAAAAAATAAAAATGTATGCTTGCTGACTATTTGAATTAATGATTTGGGACATAAGAACTCATTTCAAGGTAGCAGGACTGGTAAAAAAAAAAAACATGGGAACCTACAGAGCCATGGAAGAAGTATTATTATATTACAAAGATTTCCTCATTCTATTACTGAGCAGTGATTATGTTTGGAAACACATCTTGAGAGAACACCACATGTATTCTTGGAGTCTCCTTCTCTGAAGATATTCAAAACCCATCTGGACACTTTTCTGTGTGACCTGGTCTAGGGAATCCTGCTGTGGCAGGGGGGTTGGAGGAGATGATCTTTCAAAAGTCCCTTCCACCTCCTAACATTCTGTGATTCTCTCCATCAGGTGCTACTTTCTAACTATAAAGCACCTAGAAATACAAGACTAGATGCTTTGGTAGAAATCAATGTAGCAATCAACCACAGGAGGAAAAAACCACCAAAAGCAAACCAAAAACTACACACACAAAACAACTAAAAAACAAAAACCCAACATTCTTGGAACACAACTAAAGGCAGTTATTCCCATGATTTCATTCCCAAGAGCAGGACACAAAGGATTTTTCTCTTTGCATATACCAACAAAAAACTTTGGAGGATTTGTTTAATTTATCTTGTAGTCATGTAGTTTATTTTTCTGCAATACAAAAGAGCAGACTTAACTCAGAAGTATCACAGAGGATCACACTGTACTTGTAATTAATTTTCAAAAGCAAAATGAACTTGAACACAAACTGTGTCATTCACAAAAGACTAATCAGACTAGGATTATTGGGTGCATTTTCAGAATATCATTCTAGAATTTACATATATGACTGAAGACACCATCAGAGACTTTCATTCATGTACTACTTCACAAGTGTTGTATTTGGCATTTTGCAACCCCAGAGCCCAGGCAACAGATATTTCCTTTTTTTTTTTTTTTTGGTACGTTGTCTAGAACTCACAGAAATAAAGGCAAGCAGACTGGAATTATTCTGAGCATCTTCCCTTTGCTGTCCAAATTGTAACATGATTCCTCTCGGATATCCTCAAAATCTAGTGCAAACTATTATTTCCCATTACCATACAGACTCCCAAAACATGCGTACTAGCCACCTCTGTACCTCATAAAGCTCTGACTGTGAGCCAGTTACTGGAATACTGACAGGTTTAAAATATACCTGTGTATTTGCAGCACATTGATTTACCCAGCTGGTGACAAAGTGAGGAGGAAGGCTGAGGGAAGGCAGCACCCTTGGAGACTTCCCCACCACCTGAGCACAGGGAACGGGCACAAAGAGCTGCCTCAGCTCTTATCACACTACTACGTACACTGCGAAACTTAATTGCATTCACACATTTTATTCAACAATTTAAAGTGTTCAAACAATAGAACCTGTTAAGTAAAACAGATTTAGAGTACTTGTTCCATTCAAAAACTTAATTAAATTGGCTTCTTATTACACAGCAACCATGAGGAACTGTTTACAATACATTAAAAATGCACCCTCATAATAAGTGCAGCAAACAAGGCAGGGTGTGGTTGCCTGGCAATTGGCAGGGAACGTGTGTCTTTCAAATATTTCCAGTTCTACTGTGCAGAAGCTTGGGTTTAAGGCAGCATAATGCAACAGGTTAAAACGCATTCAGAGTTATCTCATGCCATTGCCACAACTACAAGGTGTGCCTTTTGGCTCTGCTAGAGATATTCTTTATTATTCATCTTACTTCACTTGCCTGTTCAAAGAAAAACATCATCATTTATTTACAACAAGGCATATAGTAAAGCACCCTAATTTTCATAAGGACAACCAATCATTTAGGATTTGCTAAGGGAGACAATAAGCACACAAACTATTCAACGTAATACATCCCCGAAGCTTGAGAATATACACAAGTTCTGAACAGCAGCAAGATCTTTCACCAGAGGGTTTTAAAGAAACAAAATTCTCAAAGGATGAGAAAGTGACAAATTACCTGGACATCATAACCAACCAACAAAGATAAAGTGGGAGATAAGCAGAAGCAAAAAGGTTTTTTAAATGGTGACCAAGGCACGAAACAAAGTGAGGATGATGCACTGATAACCTTTCTTGAGGATCTACAATTTGGCCTATTCCTATAAACAGGCAGTAAACTGACAGAGACAGAAACTCTATTGAAAACGTTGCAGAGCTGAAGTTTGAGATTCAGAATTAGTCAGAATAATCTTGTCTAAAAGTCACTGTGGATAGCTACAGAAGTTTTGCACAGTAACAGGCTGACTCCGAAATGAAGTGTTAGATAAAATCCACTGCCAATAAATGCATTAGGAATGGAAAAACAATCGCGAGTGAATCTACACATTAACAGGCTTCACATTTAGTGTTAACCCTTCAGAAGGACTTGAAGACACTACGGATAATTCACTCAAAATACCAGCTTTATATCATCAAAAGGCAAGTGCAAAGAATTGGGATATTTTAGAAAGGAAAACAAAATTGTCACCACATACAATCTACCATGCTTCTTCCTGACTACTGTACATCACTCACAGTGTTTAAAAAGATAAGAGGGACTAGAGAAAAGAAAAAGTTGACAGCACAGGTTCCATACAAAAATTGTGAACAACTATGGCCTTGTAGGGGTTAAAAAAACCCTGAAAATAAAAACCTACAGCTAAATTATGAACACAAGCATGAAATAGTTATCCGTGGCATAGAAGGATTGATGTGATCTCAGTAAGACAACCAGAGTCTAACATGAAATTTAAAAACAATTTTCTTCTCCGCAATCTCTAACTGTGACCACTGGACAACATCAAGGTCAGAATTACAGTTCGATTCAAGACATGAGTCCATTAAAGATTAGGCACTTAACATAACACCCCTGAAAGTGTTATCTCCAGCACTGGCAGTCCTGAAGCTACTAGAACACTAAAAACAACTGCTTGTAATATGCTGTTTCTTACATTCCTTCCCTCACATCAGAAAAAAAAAAAAGGGTAGGGTGAGGACCTGTTAGGTAGTCTTAGAAGTATTTAAGACTTAGATTTAACAGGTCTCCCAAACTGATAAATGTAAAACAGTTTTGATTAACAGGCATCTAAGTCACTCTAATTATCAAAAAAGTGTTGTTCTCTCATTTTTCAGTATATTCAGCATTTCCTGAATGCTACCAGAACTTTCTCTTAAGTCAAAATTTTCTAGCCACCACTTGTGGCAGGAGGGGGTGGAATGTCACAAGGGTCACATATGAGTCACCTGAAACTACAGACTGGCAGATAAAGTTGAACAACATCCTTCATTAAAGAGCCCTTAAAAAACCTGAAACAAATCCCACACATCCTGTATCGTCATGTGATTTCTATTGGGCTGACCTATGCATGCAAATGAACAAAAAAAGTTTTTTAAAATAAAGCCTGGGATACTGACAAGAAGTTGGATTCTTTTTCATGCACCAAGTTTTCAACTGCTCAAGGCTTGCATTCAATCCTTATAAACATCTCCTATTTGTAAAGCACATAATTTAGGATTATGCAATTGCACTATGGCTGCCCCAAAATAATATGTGCTGAAAGCACCACAGTGTTTACAGACAAAGCTTGCCAAACAACCATTCCATCAAAACCACAACTCAACCACTACTTGAGCTAAACTTGTTCGAACTAGACTGAAATACAGATGTAAAGTATTATGTTCCTACTACATTGCAAAATAAACGGCAGGAAAACAAACACCACACCTGTTGGAATGCATTCACAGAAGCAGGCTGCCAGGCACAGAGCTGGCAGTGATACCCAGGATGTTGTAATATAGATTTGAAAAATGAGAGGGGAAAAAAAAAAAGGACAACAGTAATTTTAATTACAGGAACAAACAGAAAATTCACAAGCACCTCAGATCACTGATATTGTTTAGGTGGGTTATGCCCTCCCTCCACCCCCTCAGAATTGCAATCAGAAATGAATGGAGTGACACATTCCTAATGGGGCAGGGTGGGAGAAACAAGCAATCTGTCACCTTTAGAATTCAAGTACAGCTTAAACATAACTAGACCATTCTCATCCAGTAGCTGCATATTGTGTAAAGAACGAGACTGTGTCATCCCAGTTTCTAGACTCCACAACTAACTACAGCAGCCTCCATTAACACCCTCATTGCAGAAGGCTATAAAACAAAAGAATTACAAAATACACGTAGAAATTTTTTCACAATGAGGGTGACAGAGCACTGGAACAGACTGCCCAGAGAGGTTGTGGAGTCTCCTTCTCTAGAGATATTCAAAACCCATCTGGACGTGCTTCTGTGTGACCTGGTCTAGGGAATCCTGCTGTGGCAGGGGGGTTGGACTAGATGATCTTTCGAGGTCCCTCCCAACTGCTAATATTCTGTGATTCTGTGTGGCTGTGAATTCTCTCAGAATGACAGAGCAGCTGCACTACATACACAAAGCTGCTTATGTTGCAACCTATGTTCTTTTCAGTTTACAAATACAAGTTACACCAGCTTTCAGATTTTTAGATAAACCATTTCCTTTTCCAGTTTGATTCATTGCTCTTTAAAAAATATATTTACTAGCTTTGCTACTCTTTAGAGAAGGCAACCTTTAAAGATCCAGAAACCCTTAAAGGTACCACATTGTTTTTACGATGTGGTTTGATGAGCAAGTCTTTCCGTGCAGCTTCTCGCCTCTTTACTGCCTTCTCAATTGTGCAAGCACGTATGAGGTGGCAGAGGATAGAGAGACGGCAAAATGACTCAATGACTTGTGCAGTAGTGACATACCCACATACAAGAGAGGCTCAGAAGCAAAACCTAGTAGTAAGAGGCCAGTCAATGTATTTTTAGGTATATACGTAAGTATATACGTTAAGTTGCGAGTCCCTTTCCTAAGCTGTCAAACAGATTTTGGAGACACCTCTTAGTATCAAAACTGCAAAAATCCTGGCCTGCAAAACCTACACTTAAGCACTTTTTAGTCTTAGGTTCTTATATGAGCTTGCAGCTCTTCAAAAAACACACACACAAACCCATATTGTCTTAACCACATAATCACACAGAATATTGTGAGTTGGAAGGGACCACAAGGATCATTGTGTCCAACTCCTAGTAGTTAAGGGAGTTAATATACATCATGTGTGAGTAACATTCAGAATGTCTGAATGTCACTAACATTCAGAAGAGAGGGCCATTTGGCACATAACAGTTTAACAAGGGATCTCTCTATATAGTTTAGTTTAGGTAGCAACTACCTGAAGTTTTGAAAATTCACACAATAACCTTCTATCAAAAACAGCCTAAACTGCAATTAAAGATGAAGTATAAACTATTTTAGGGAAGAATAACAGAACAGACTCATGACACTGAAGAGCCTAAGTACTCCTCAAAAGAAAGCACTAAGGAAAAATGTTTTCAATAATTTCCTGATCTGCAAGGAGCAAAGAGCATCTAAACTATTGTTAGTTTATTTTTAACACCACAGTGTATTTTAAAACCACCTTTACTCTTCCCTCAGTTGTCCCTGTTTTAGGAAACATGAAAAAATCCACCTGCACACAAGCAAATTACCTTCTCCTGCTCCATCATGTCAAACGAACTCATGTTCAAAAAGAAAAATGAAGTCAAATCCTTATTAGTATTGTATTGTAGGAATTATATTTGCTTTGGTAGAAATAAAAGACCTTCAAAGTGTGAAGCCATTGCACTAAGCCAATTTTGCCACAGGATGATCCTTCCTGTCTATCAGGACCCTTCTAAATTCCTACATCAAATTTTTTTTAAGTCATTGTACTTTTGAGTCTATTAACAACATGGAGCCCACAAGAACAAAAGGTCAAAAACTTACAATGAATAGCCTATAGCTACGAAGCTGAAGAAGTTAAGAGGAAATACAGATAAATTCAGATAGTTTAACCATACTACCATTCCATACCATGGAATCTTCAAAAGCAATGGGAAGTTTCATTCTCAGCCCACTTCCGTACAAGCTTCTTCATAACGTGAATCTTCTACTGCATGCCAAGAAATGTATCAATATAATAACAAGAGAAATCAATATCTAACAAGGACAAAAATGCTTTTCAAATTCAAATGAAATGCATTTTACGATATTTCAAATGCAAAGTAAATCCCTGTGTTCTGCAGTAATAGTCATGACCTCCACAGACTGAAATTAGCTTTAAACCTGTTCTGATTCCCCCAGGTTTCATTACAAACATGGCACTTTATTTTACTCTTACATTTCAAAACACAGATGCCAAAAAATTCACCTCCTTCTCCTCAAACTTAAGTGTTCTGCCACCATATACCTGTACTGTGGAAAGCACTTCATGTGTGCCACTACCATTTTCCAAGTGTAAAGTACTCAAAACAATGCCGCCTTATGCTGGAACAGAGAAAGACTGAATTCGGCTACTGTCTTCACCCTTCAGAATTTCCTTTGTTCCTTCCTCTCACATAGCAAGAAGTGGCACATACTGTGAGTGGCATCACAGTAGCCAAATATCCACAAAAGTAACATTTCTGCAAGGTAAGTGAATTCTTACCCTGCTCATCAATTCCTTTAGATAGATAGTTGTAGGTTCACAAAAATTTTCAGATTTTCTCTCCTGTCACTTATTAAGTCCAAAGAATGGTTTCACCTAAAATATATCAAAAGTTGAAGATTTGATTTTATGGCAACAGCAGCATCACACACACATAAAATTATCCCTTTTTTCTCCAAAGTACTGTAAATTTGTTCTTTCTTTTTGTAAAAACTTCAGCAAGAAAAATTTTAGTCACAGTTCTAATCATATAAGCAATTCACAAAACAAACTGAAACTGAATAAGACTACATGGCAAGTTCAATTATGGATGCACCATATGCTCCAATATTCCTTTAGGCATACAAAAGGAATCAATTTGTGCAATTTGTTCAAAACACAAAAAGCCCTTTTGGCAAGATTGCCCTTTAGCTGAACCATCAGTTTGAACACTTGCCTGCTAAAAAAATCACCCATTCACATCCCACAGTAATACGTAACTTAAACAAGCACAGTAGTAAGATGGCTCTGATCCACCTGCTTCTGCTAAAGGAACGATACCCTAAGATGGTAAGGGAACTTGCCAGATCCATAGCAGAAATAACGAGTAGTTTAGTCCTTGGTGGTCTGGATGGTTGTTTTTTTCCCAATGCACCTTCCTCTAATACTTAAGGTGACCTTTACCAAAAGTCTCTCAGCAGTGACACAGCAGTAGCCTTAGATGTACAGAGCTACTTCAAGTTTAACTCAGTTACCCTCTCAAGTTCCCACGTGACCAAACTGCAAATCAGTAAATTCTAAAAATGAAATGTTTGAAGTCCCAACAAATGCATACAGCCAAGAAGCTTCTTACATACAACTTAAAAATCATTATCATAAAAAATATGAAAATTGCAAGCATTGATAATGTTTGTTATAGTTATAAGTCTCAATTTAAAAACATGGAAATCTGATTATACCTGGAATACATGTTCTAATATCATAATTTACTTCTCCTTTTTGCAAGCTGGAGTTAAGGTTTACCTTTTGGAACCAGTAGTGACCAGTAGAGTCACACTGTAATTCAGTATGCCAAATAAATTCCTTTAAGTAAAAGCTCTCAACCAAAATACAACCTGGTGCAGGTCTACAGTTCACAGCAGCATACTCCTCCTGCCCATCAACCTCTCCTCTGCCAGTGGTGGTAAGCCAATGGCTCCACTAATTACTGTTTGATCTACTCACTGAGTATGAATGCAATTACGGAAATTGCAATTTAGATTTTAAGAACAGCCTCCATTTTACCTACTAAAACACATGAAAGCGAAGACTCGCCGAGCTAGTACTCTCTACCATGTATTCTGGGCCCCTCAGTTTAAGAAGGATAGGGACCTGCTGGAAAGAGTTCCAGCACAGAGCCACCAAAAGACGATTAAGGAGGTGGAACATCTTCCTGATGAGGAAAGGCCAAGGGAGCTGGGTCTCTCTAGCATAGAGAAGAGGAGACTAAGGGGTGACCTCATCTATGCTTTTAAATATGTGAAGGGTGAGTGGCAGGAGGATGGGGTCAGGCTCTTCTCAGTGAAGCCCAGCGACAAGACAGGGGGCAATGGCTGTAAGCTGAAGCATAAGAGGTTCTGTGCGAATACAAGAAAAATTTTTTCCCAGTTCAGGTGCCAGAGCACTGGAACAGACTGCTCAGAGAGGTTGTGGACTCTCCTTCTCTGGAAGCATTCAAAACCCATCTGGATGCACTTCTGTGTGACCTGGTCTAGGGAATCCTGCTGTGGCAGGGGGGTTGGACTAAATGATCTTTCAAGGTCCCTTCCAACTCCTAACATTCTGTGATTCTGTCACCAGTGAAAATGGAAATAATTGTCAAAAAATGATGAAACTCATTAATTGAAGCAATTCTTATGCTTTTCAAGAGCATCAGCCTAAGAAAAAAACAAACATAAGTGGACCAGCAACACTGACTACCTGCCCACAGAACCTTATGTTGCCTCTGGAAATAACACTAGTGCCTCCTGCTCCTGAGCACTAAACCAATTCTCCCATTTGCTCAAGCCATTTTAGACCCACCTGATGAAGTCAAAAAGCAGCTAAGAATACAAACTAATGGTCGAGTGTAAGAAACATTAAACACAGGCATCCCTCCCAGCTTCACACATTATGTACAGGGAAGCATTCAGACCAATCCAGGCTGATGCGTTACTGGAAGTCTCTGTTCCCCAGGCGCTCCCTGGTAAGACCCCTGTACCTGGTGTCAGAGACACACTGAACCTTCCACAAGCACATGGGCAAGAGAAGAGCAGCACCACCACTCTGTATGGTTGTCAAGACACAGGAGGCATTTTACCAGGCATTTCTCTTTTTTCCTGTGAGCTTTTTGGGAGTGAAGGTGGTGTTTTGAGCCCTTTTTTTAAGGGTATGGAAATGAAAAAACTAAAACATTATTTACATTTATTAGATTCTTTGAATTTGCCAGTTGGGAAACTAAGGACTAAAGAGAAACAGGACTGCATTCACCTCATCTGCAGTAACTTTGAAGTAGGTTTATTTTCTATAATTAAACCTGCATTTGGTATATACTGAAATGCAAATACAGACAGCAAGATTTTCATTCAGCCTTCTTAGCAAAAGCAAAACTGAGCCAACTTAGTAATTCACACACTCCAATAAAGACATAGCCTGCTTATCTGGTATAGCCCACCAGAAGAACCACACTATCTGGTGCAGTCCTGGAAGGAAACAATGACAGAAAGCAGTTTCAGAACAATTCCTGCACAGATACCAACTTCCCCCTCCAACTATAGATTGCCTTAGGCTAAGTCAAATATTTTTAGACATTCTAAGGTTTTGCCACTAAGTATACCCAGGTTTTAACAGGAAAAAAGTTTCATAATGCACTTAGTGGCAAAGAACAAAAAATTAATTCTAGCTTACTACACTGCAATTTTCTTCAGCTTACCCCTCCTACAATTCCACAAAGAACAGTTCACAGAAATGCAAGTCTGAAGTAACAAGTTTTTATTTCTCTTCCTGTTATTGTCATCTTCCAATCCCTCAGTCCTCAAAATACAAATACTATTTGTATTTCAAGATATCTAGGACACCTGACATCTTCACTCAGAAACAGTAAGATCTCTAGAGCTTCCACATGAAAGCCACCCCTATTTCATATAAATTCAGGTAGAGACTGCCCAACCTAAAATGCAGCCTTGCTTTCTCCCCAAATGTACATGAACTGCATGTCTAAACCAAAAAGTAGGTTGCTACAAGTTTACTGACTTTTACTTGACACATCTACTATAGCAATTATTTCAACGGTACAGTTGGGAACCTGAGCAACACAAATGAAATTCATTAAAAAAAAGCAGAAAGAACCACTGTTAGTTACACTCACATCTTGGCTGATAAGCTTTGAGTGTTATTTTAGACACTACTAAACAGTGATGTTTCTGTAAGAAATACATTTAATAGTTTCAGACTTGAAACAGTTTGCAACCACGAACACCATGGACGGTTCTTTTCTTCAGGTAACATGAGAAGAGTCAGGGGGCAGAGAAGGCAGAGAAAGTTCACCTGAAGCCAGTATGAAAAAGAACTAAGGGGAGAAAAAAATAGACATGCACTACTCTGACAGTTTAAAAAAAAAAAAAAGTGGCCTGGACAAGGCTTTGACTGCAGTTTTAATGGAGACCAGTCTCTCATACACACTTGCACAGGTTGTTTGGGAAGAACAAACCCTTGTTTAGTAAGCCCACACCTGTGACTACAGAAAGCAGGTTGCAAGTGCATTACAAAAATAAGTTTGTCCTGTACAGGTACTAAAAAAGAAATAAAACTTCCTTGTGGGAATGAAGTCTAAGACGTAGAAAACTGGAGTTAGCTGAAACTCCCTTTAACATCTCACATAATTTCATGGCAGATAAAAAAAAGCATTTAAATAATCCATGAAACATTAAGCCATTCAAAGAGGCACTGCTTACATTTTTATCTCATCTGTGTCCACTGATCAAATTAACAGAAATAAGTAACACTGGCAAGATAGCAAGAGTGTCTCAATTAGACATAATCACTCCTGATAAATCTTTTCCCATGAGGTGAAAGGCAAGACAGCTGTGACAAGCACATGCTGCAAGCTGATTTGTCCTTATATCCTAAAAAATACCTAGGTAGTGACCCACCCAGTCCACAGCACAAGTGCTTCAGTTGCCAAAAAATGTTGTGAATGTCCCAATAAGCTTTAGCAAAAATCAAAGTCTTTTGACTGAAAGCATTACCATAAGAGATGTCTGAACTCAAACTAAGGGTCTGAATTCTGAATGACCTGGACTCTGCACCAAAACAGCTTCTATCGTAGTCTGCTCCTGCTCTGGTAGCACTATGGAGCCTGCTGGATGTCACCAGCAATATGGCAAAAAAATATTTGTAGCAAGGGCAAAGTGTCTTTTTTCACTGGTTCAGGTAGAAGAATGATCCAATCTGGACAAAACTACATTCACTATTTCTTCTCTATTCACCACTACCACTTCATTCCCCTACTCACTGTTCTGGAGAATATCCACTTTCAGATTTCTCCCATAAGCATGTATTCTGGCATTACTTTTATTGATTTTAACTATGACATTAAAACATGGTGGAAAGCGCACCCCTGCATGCAGATCAAAACCAGTAATTCACAAATTGAAGGCTGACACTGAGAATAAAGCAGGCAGAAAACTACTTTTTCCACTGAAAGTCAGACAACCATGATTGTTTGGTTGATGGCTGCCTTGGAAGAATACCGTATAAACCAATACAACATGCCACACAAGGCAAAATACACTGGTAGGATAATTGTGTCACTCAATTTAGGGAGAAAAAACTTCAAAGAGTAGAGAAATACATTGATTAAATCTGCAGCTGTGTGAAACAAGTTTGGCTATGAATGACAGAATCTGCTTCAAGCTAGACAATGTGAATAAGCCTTTTCTGAAAACAGTGATATGGTAACAGATGAGTCAATAGGAGGTTCCTCATGCATCTAGGAATAAAGATAGGCTTTTCAGAAAATGCCCCAGTTCAAGCTGCAAGAAAGATTTAAATTAACAGTATTTGCCTTGCCATGCTTGTCAGTGCTCTGGCTAAACCTAGGGACAGGTCAGCAAAACACCAATAATACGAATTATGTCCTTTAAAAAAGAAAGTGTAACACATTACACAAGTTGTATCAGACTAGCAGATCAAAAAGTGAACTTGTCATCCTGTTCCTTATCTAATGCAGAGATCCAATGAGTGTCCCTAGCGTGGAGGTCCTCTGTAGCTCACAAGCAGAAAGAACTGAACTCAAACAATGAAACAATTTCTGAATAGTATCCTGGAGAATCCTTCCCTCCTGACAGGAGCTGTGCTGAAGCAATATTCAGAAATACTTACAACTGCAACATGTTAAACATCAGAAGCATCCTGTGAACATCAAAAAAACCTCTACTTTAAGGGCAAATAAGCACTCAAACAGGTCACACAGAGACGATGGTGTTTTCATCCTCAGGGAAGTTCAAAACTCTACCAGACAACGTCCTGAGTTACCTGCCCTTGCTGAATCTGCTTTGTGCAGTTGGGTCAGAGCAGAGGATCTCTGGAAGCCGCTGCCAACTAACAGAGTAATTAAGTTAACTGCATCTGCAGAGTCAGTGAAAGTTAGCCTCCACAAAACCAGGAGAGCCTGTATGCATGCCATCTATCTGCAGAATCTGAGCTATTCTTGCATAATATTTTGCATATTTTGTTTGATGCCTCTAGATAGGATCTTACCATAAACATACATTACTGAAATCCAATATCAAGCCAAGGAAAGACTCCTTAGCCTGTATAAGATGTGAACAGAATGCACTCCTGTTTCATTCCACAAGAAAACAAAACATTAAAAGAAACAAATATCTTTCTAAACATTGCTGATAAACATTATAAAAAAATACAGAGAAAAAGTAAAACTTAATGCCTACAAAAACAACTGTAAACTTTTAACACCTGCCACAGATCAAAATTTTAAAAAATGTCATCATCTGAAGCTATGACCTTAAACATTTTGTCTAAAGTTTCCCATTATGCTAATGGTTGAACCTCCTCACCTTGCACTCTGATGTAATAGATGCAGGCATGTTCTGCAGCACACAGGACACTGCTTATGAACCTCAGCATCTCCTATTCTGTAGAAAACTGTCCTCAGATCCTGTGTGAATTTTTTGAGTTTTTAAAAAACACACTTAATCATAGCCCTAGAAGAGTATGTTTCCCCCTCTTCTAAAGAAAGGTCAAAAGATAAGTGCAATCCATGTCTTGAAACAAATAGCAATTCATAGTAAAATCAGGTCAATTACTGACAACTTTGAACATGCAAATGCTTTCAGAAGGAGATTCAATTTCCAACCCATGTCTAATGAGAAAGATTCAAATAGGACATTTATGATCCCATTAAAATCTGGCCCCACACTTTTCTTTTTTAAACATTCTCCAGATGAAGATTTGTGGGTTTGTATCTATCAAAGATAAGAGAATTCAAGAAAGAATCTACTTCACTAAGACTGAATTCTTTTTTTCCCTTTTACAGAAATAGGCTTTGGTTTTGGCATACCATTAAGAATGGATGATGAATAAAGTGAAGATAAATGTAATGAAGATTAGCATTTACCACATCTGAAAGTAACCTCCCATAACTACAGACAATAGTGGCTGTACAACACATGGAAAGATCATGCCTTCTTTAATCTGTCAAACACTGAATAAAAACAAACAGTGTGCCTTTTAATTTTATTCATAACTAGCAAATAACTTAAAATACTTTCTCAACCATTTATAGAGATGAATTTGTCAAGAAGTTACAGAAGATTAAATGCTGGTTTCACAAGTATTAGCGTCAGATCTCTGCAGTACCACATCACCAACCATGGTAAGTTTGATCCAAATTAGTCTTAGGCATGTGATCAAATTTTATCAAGTGTGCCTGAACATGATACCAAATTGGTATCAGTGGCAGGAAATCACATAATATCTAAGCCAGTATAATATCATAGTGGTGTAAATAAATAATGCTTAATACAAGTCAGTCACCTGGTATGCATTTTATTTTTGCTTTAATTAAAGCAAACAGAATAATACCTAATATTGACACTTTACATATGAATGACTACACTTTCAACCCAGTACTGGGAGTCCTACTGAAGCCCTGCTTGTAGCATTGCTGAACCAGTGTTCTAACTCTGTGACCTTAAGGCAAGTCTGAATATGTTATTATACAGTCTTCCTACCAACTAGCATCATTCCCTGTGCTATTTTTCCCTCCTATTTTTACCAAGAGGAAAGTTAAAAGCATTGTGTGTTGCTATAGCTCTACACCCCAACACTCCAGTGCCGATTGATGCCAAACTGCTGAAAAAGGTTCAGATTTTGCCTGTCACCTAAACAGTAAAACTGTTATCATGGCAGCAAAAGAAAAAGGACAATGTTATCCTAGAAGATTCATGAATCATTATAGTCTAGGATTAGGCCTTGCAAATATTCAGTACAGGTGAAGTTTTCCTCCTCAACTCCTGGAGGGAAGAGGGATTAAAGATCTCCACTTTCAGAAGCAACATGAAGGAATGTGAGAGCTTACTGAGCCCAGACTGCACATCATATGGCAGCTGCTGAGCCTGACAGGCAGAAAGAGGAGTCTGGCCCAGTTACTAGTTCACATAGTGCCACATGTCAGAGACAACCAAAGTCAATCTGCAGCTTATTCAAAGACTTCACCCTCTCAGATGGATATAAACACAGTTTTCCCCTCTAAAAAGGGACAGATCTCACATTGCAAACCAGCCTTGGAATCAATCCCAAATTGAAAAAAATCATTACAAATGCTGCTTTACCTGCAGCCTTATTGTTCAACATTCAGAAGCATTACAGGTGCAGAAAATACCACCTTTTCTCAAAGTCAGGATGTCCTCATTGGATGGTTCCCCCTACGACCCATCCAGTGAGACACAGAACCCAGATGTCTCTGCATCTCTTGGAAGAGGTATCCAATGAACCTGCTTGGCTTCTCAAGCAGAATAGGAAAAACTTGAACAAGGAAAAAGCTTTAAGTTTTAACTGGTCAGACAAGCAAAAGCAAGAATCAAACAATCTTTCACACTCACCACATCACCTCCTTTGAGCAAACCCTTACAGCACACTTGCCAGTAAGCACCAAGACAGAGCCAGGAATGCCTAGTGACAGTGAATTGGTAGGACAGTGAAAGGGTCAGATCCCATTTGTGATTATGCTCCTCTGATGGTTCCCAAGTGTTCACAGAAGTTTGTGGGATAAGCTCAGCTTTAAAATATTCATACACCTCAGCAGCAGGTGGACAAAATTCTTCTTGAGAAAAGCTAGTATGAGAAAGCTCCTTGCAACCACTATTCCATTTTTCAACAATAACACTGTTGTACTTTAAGGGAGGAAGGAAGAAAGGAAAAAGACATTTCCCTGATACAAAGTGATTTCCTCTACCACAAAAACTACTCACACAGTAGTAGTGTTAACTACTGTGGAGAACGGATGGGGGGAGGGAAGAATAAGAAAGCTTATAGGACACTTAACAGCAGAAACAATTAAGCAACTTAAATATAGCTATGACTATAAGCTCCCATTACATTTTGTTTTCTGCACTTTTTTTTGTAAGGAAGACTCGATATAAACCTATACAGAGCAAGTAGTTACATGAACAAACAAAGCCTGCTATCTTCAAACCACTCTTATATTAGAACAGATCTGATATATAAGACTGTATACACTCCAGCTCAAGTTTCTCCCATGCAACTGTGTTAATTACACAGGTCTAGATTAACGCAGCTTCTCTGGTGACTAACAACATCCTCATGCATGCTGCTGCTCTTGCCACCACTGGGACACAATCTTACCCACCCAGTAGTCTGCTTTTATAAACCATGTCAGACTCTAGGTAAATGTAAGGGGTTAGAATAAAAACCACAGAATTCAAAATATTTAGGAGGCTGGGGAGAAGGGATAAAGTGTTAAGACAGGAGAAAAGCAAACAGGCGGGCACACACAGAGCATAGCCACACAAGCTGATTTCCATAGGAAACCAGAAACTATGATGGGAGCCTTGCCTCAAACATGTTACCAGAAATCGAGGATACAGCAACTGCAATCTCAGCAGTAACTGCCTTGTAGCACAATACCTGAGCTAGCTCCGAACTAAAGAATGCTATCCAAGCATTTGCCAGAGCTAGACAAAAAACTAAAATGGAAAAAATGCAAGAGTGAAAATACAAGGCACATTTGCAGCCTCTCACAGGGCACAGTGTCAGCAGACACTCTCTGAAGTACAGCTGGGCAGAACTTCACATTTAACTTTTGAACACAACTCTTCCGGAACGCAACTCGAGAGCCCACAACAGATCTTAATCCACATTTAAAGAAATACTGTAAAGTACATTTTAATGGCCTTAGATTTGCCAGTTTCTACACATAATTTACTCAGTTTGTGCAGTCTGTTTCATCCTTTGTTACAAAGTATCATTCAATATATCATTCTCTGGTACAGATCAAGATGCAGAAGAGTTCACTAAGATAGAGATGTCTAGCAAGCAATCAAAATCCAAAGCAATCTATTCTGGTGTTACTTTAATTTTTAGCCTGCCAGCTATTATGCTGGCACCATTTATCTTCTAACCTCCGCACTAAAATTGCTGGACTAACACCAGAACCAAAAACATGACAGCCACATTAGCACAACAGTGTTCCTGAGCTGGTTAAGCCCCACTGAAGACTAGTTAGCTCATGCACAATGCTACACTCCTGCTCTTAAAAGCTATCTGGATGCAAGCTACAAACTCAGGCACTGTAAGCTAAAGACACAGTAATAAATAAAATATGGCCAGGGCACAGGTCTGAGCACTAACTCGTATCTGTCAGGTTCAAGTTCACTAACAGATACTGATATACAGGAGACATCTTAAGGCCAGGGACTGCTCCCAGGGAACAGCAGGGGTTTGAACTGCACAGAGCCACTCTTTGGAGCAGAAAGCAGGCTGCAGACAAGTGCAGACGTAGCCACTAAATTCCTCAGACGTGGCTCAAGAGTCTCCAAGTAGGGCCTTACAGCTAGTTATGAATAAATTAGTCCATAAGTGAGATGAAATCTGAAGCTCACGGTAGCTTCTTCCCTGAGCATTATTACAGATTTCTCATGTGTGTTAAAAACAACTTGCTCAAGGGCATCTGCATCTTCTTATTTCACAAAGTCATGAGTTTAATGAATGAATATAAGGCAACGATACTACAGTACCATCACAGCAAACTAAAATCTCATTAGTATCCATAAATGAGTGAAGTCGAGTGCACTCAATGCAGAGCAGCACAATTACCATGCAACTATGCTGCACCACATTAGCTATGTAGATGACTCCCGTATTTTGCCTAAGACATCAGATTAGGGCTCTAGCCCTTTCCAGTCCATGAAAGTACAGACACAAGCAAAAAATACTTACCTATTGCCAACACTGTCATTATCTTTGTCCTGGTTAGAGTCAGAACAGAATGAATTCTACTGAATGATTTTACTTCTTAGCTAAGCCTCTTCTAAGTAACTGCACCTTCTGAAGTTAACAGCATGTTGCTGCAGACAGAGTCTGCTTCTAGTAGCGGTAAGACAATGTTTAGAGTTAGGACCAAGGATCAGTATGCAGACCAAGGTCACTGCTAAATGTTGTGTATCACACTGGGGGATGCAGAGTAAAAGAACAGACCTGTGGTGAGAAGCAGACAGGACAGGTGACCCTGAACTAACCAACTAGGTACTCCACTCCATATACGTTTTATTCAATATAAAGCTGAAAGATAACAAGGGTCAAGCTCTCTTCTTTAACAGTCAGCATCCGAGGAGGACTGTCTGGTCTGTCTTCAATCCCAATCTCATCAGTTCCTGAATCTTTTTCCAGGACCCAGATCCTGAATCTGATTCTCAACTCCTGTTGAGTCCAGTCTAGGACTTCTACCACAGCATCAGTGCTGATTGTGATGTAGCTACTATCAGGGAAGCTGGATTCAGTAATGGTTTTGTATATATTTGTCTACATTTCATTTTGTTATTATTTTGACTCAAGTCATTTTAGTTTTCTTTTCCAATCCATAACTCTTATTCCTTTTCCTTTCCCATACTGGTGGACAGGGGTTAAGAGAGCATTTGTCATTCATTCCATGCCCCCAGCCCTAACTGTTGACTATCCTGCTCAACTCACTTCCCTTTCTTACTTTTAATCAAGTCAGATAGTATTGTCTAAAATGAAGCCGGGGGGTGTAAGTAAATCAAACTTCATCCCAAAAGTAATTGTTTCTGCCACCAGCAAAAACAATTTACAGAACCTTCCCCAAACATATGTGTTCCTTCCCAGAAGCCCAATGCAGAAAAGTAGCAGATCAAATCACATTAACACTACTAGAAACAACAGCCTGCTCCTCACACATAATCATGAGATGGCACAACCAGGTTTTGTTCACAAGAAAAGGCCCCAAAAAGACTATTCTCAAAGCCATACACTGGTGTTAAAATGGTCCCTCCCCATGCAGACATGTCTCTGACCACCTAGACAGAAGAGGTGACTGAGACCAAATGAACTTTTCCAAGGGAGAGCTACAGCTCGAGGTGCACACTGTAGGCCTTTCTCTGTAGTCTTTCTGCAGTGAAAGAGTAAAGCAACTTTTCAGTACAACTAACTACTCAATGAGATAATGACAACAGCTCAATTTCACAAGTAGTTTTATTAATATTGCATATGTTTATCTTAATAACATTCAGCACTAATTAACATGGTTTAAAATGCACAGCAGTGCATAGTATCCTGTCTTTTTTCAACATAGGGTATGTTGCCTTGCAACCCAAGCTGCAAACATTCAAGCAACTAACTTTCCTGAGGTTTCTGTACATCTCAAGAGCTTTTCACATCTCAGTGAAATACCAATGTGATAAAGAAAGGTTATAGCAAACAAGATAGCTACTGCTAATAACATTAAGTCAGAAACACCATGAAAATAGAGCAGTCACTCAGCACGAAACACAAGCTTCAAAAAGAAAACACCCACCACCTTTACAAAGATGATTTTTCTACCTGGCAAAATTGCTTTGAACCTCTTAACATGGAAAGGTTTTTGTACCTCCTTCATCAGCAACAAGAAAATAGTGTAATGCAGAAACCAACCACTATTTAAGGGTATTTTACATTGTACTATGCATACAATTACTTCATTTTCAAAAGTACTATTAAACTGTAACATTAAACGACTTTACCTGCAAGCACATAACACCCACATACTGTCACAGAGCCAAGGGGTTTTATTGCCACCTGTAAAATAGTACTAAAAAAAGCAATGCTGCTTCATAAGCCCTTTTGTTTCCCCATGTAAAACAAGTTAAGACCACACAATCAGGTACACTGTCTATGCTATCCTCATGTAACTTACCTGTTATGTGCAACAAAGTTCCAATTTGTAGCTACGTTTCAAGTAAGAATTTATTCTAGCCATGTTTTTTAACAATGCCTGGGAAAAAAAGCTAGTCATTCTGGAGGAAAGCAAGATTAAAAGTTAAGAAACTAGTCACAATTTTAAGCATTTAGCTGCACTTTTACAGAGTTGTGCTGATTCTTCTCCCACCTCCCTTCAAACACACGTTAAAAATTCTCTCATTTTTAAAAGGAGAAAATTCACAGACATCTCTGGACCCTTCTTTTCTAAATTATAACACTCTGGAAAAAGAGGGAGGAAGAAGGAGAAGCAGACAGGTACGATTCATTTGTTCATAGATTCACTTACAGTATTTAAAGACAATTTAAATTTCTTTCTCAGTACTGCTATCTACCAAAAAGTATCAGTCATGCTTATTCTGGATGCTTTAATGCCACATCACATTAACAGTGACAGTAATGGAAGCTCATTGTTCTACCAAAAATCCTTTAGTCTTCCACATCAAAAAAACCTATCAACAGTAAGGAAAATAACACTACAAACATTTACAATTCCTCTTCATCTGAACTCAACTTTCCCTAACAGTCAACAACCCAACAGTTCTTGTTATTACCCTCTCCAGCTTCCCTAATATTTGGGGATTAATACTACCTTTCAATATGTTCCAAACAAATAAGTATCAGTGCTACTTTATTTTAAATCTGTCCACTAGCTCACTCTTTCAGTTATTTCTTCAAGTCTGACCCTTGTTAATTCCAATTACCTCTTCCTACTACAAAGGAAATGAGGATTTTATCTACAGATTCCTTCTTTACCTGCTCCTTAATGTCTTTTTTTTGCAGGGCCCCAAGTCACTTAATCCCTTGCCTTGAGCCTGAAGAAACCCATCACCTGAAGTTACACTGCACTATACTTGAGAATATTTGACAACTACTATAAATTTATAATTGCTTTTTGTTTTTGTTTTTTTAAGCAAAGTGCAGGTTAAAAAAAAAAGAGCAAAAGTCACTCTCCTCCCCCAGCACTTCAGACTTTTTCCTTCCCCCTCCCTCTCTGGACATTTTGTACTTTTCCAAGAGGCAATGCTTACCTTGCATATGATTATTTTTCATGTGGCCAGCTCTGCACAACTGCTAAGCTGTTCTGAATTAAACTGACTGTTTCTCCTGTCCCTATTTGCAGAAGAGATGTATTATATCTCTTATTTAAAGAGCACATTCACAACATTAACACTCTTGCCCTTGGCAGGCATGAAGTTTTTGGCAGTTTGAGGTTAAGTCATTACACTTAAGATCCAAGAACATAAAGATACTTCAATGATGCAAGAATGGAAAACCTCAGCTCAGCTGCTCAGGTACACAAGCACTGATGTGCTGAAAACCTGGGATTTAATGATGCCAGCAATCAGCACATAATCACTAACTTTTGTTAAAATAACAGTGATGAGCACCCTTCCCAATATTTAATTACTGCTTATTATCATACTTTGTTTTACTGGAGATGTGCTCTAAATTACCAACAAATTTGAAAGTCTTTACTGCATCAACACTACATATACAAGTGATTAAATCTAGAATCTACAGTACACTTGCACCTTCACACACAATTCTAATGCTGCTGCCTGGAGACAGAATAACCTCTTCTGTTCTCAAATTTTATCTAGTGTATCAATCTTAATTTTCATGCTGAAAAGTACAACAGTACAAGATTAAAATAAAAAAAAAATAGTCCTGACTGTTTTAATATACAAAAGACCCATGTAGCTCTGCAGACCTTCTGGCTTTACCTACACAGGGAAACAACTGTAAAATAAGGCAAGAACTTATGGCTCTCAAATTATTTCACAGAGCTTATCCCAGAGTTTGAATAGCAAAATGGGAGTGCCTGTAGCAGGCTGTACTCCAGAGTACCACAACCATCCATTTCACTGCACAGACATGCCCTGAAAGCCCACAGAACTTAAAATCCCATAAAGGCCTTCTCCATTTTGAATGAATGGCTTGTTTTAAGATCATATTAGCATTTTCCTTCTCTTGCTATTAACAAAGGCATCCCAGCAAAGATTCTCCTAGCACCTCTCTGTATGGCAATGTAATAAACCACACCAGATTTGGGACATAATGAGAATTTCCAGAGTCGTGTCAAGTACAAGTAGACAATCACGCTGCAAGATGCTGCAGGAGTCAACAGGAGGAAAGGTTAAAAAAACCCAACTTATGTCAACACTGACTTCTTCAAAGAGTGAAGAAAAACATCCAAGGAAAGAATAAACTCTGTAAATAGCTTTTACATAAGTATCTCCCTTCTTTTCTTACTTCCAAATGTTTGCTTTAGCAAAAGGTGGTGGAAAGCATCAGGTTTCACTCTTTATTCCAGCAGCTGTATAATCAATACAGTGTAGTCTATTAAACTACTTCATTATGATTCATACAACAAGCTGTTAAATACATTTGCAAAGTGAAAGAACACTGCCAGTATCATGTCATTCATAAAGATATGTTTATTTTCAAGGCATGAGAATGTTAAACCATAGCTTTCTTCTACACAATTATGCAGTCCTTCTGCATCAACTGAAAGCATAAAATCCAATTTTCAACCTTTGGGCTGAAAGGGGGATAGAAATCTCTTAACTACATCCAACAGAAGCAAAGAAGGCCTCCAAGATTTATTTGGTGGGGTCTAGCATTATTTGACATATGTAGTGATACTCCCAAAGTAGTATCAAACATTTTAATTTTTTTTTTTTTGAAAAAATCAAATTGGCAATTCAGAAAGCAAAGAGAGAAGCCTTGTCCACAAAAACAAAGATATCTTTAAATAGTTCACAGATAAGAACTGTGATGACTTTCGTGTAACAGTAACATGTCTAAGCCTGCAGTTAGTTTCATCACCCATTGTTTGGTTAGTTGCTTTTTTTTTTTTTTTAAACATGTAGACAAAGTCATGTTACACTTCAGAAAAGTGAGAAGAAAAAATAAAAAAAGAGTCAAGATTCTCACTACAGTTTCTTCAACAAGAGCAAATTTGTGCTCTGGCCCTGCCAAAATACCAAAGTTCAAGATGTCTATGTTTCCTCTCACGTCGGCCTCTTGAGAGATGAGGAATAAATAAATACTTCCCTTTCTTGTGTGCCCACAGATAAAGGAAATGGGGTTTCCTGTTGCAGGTTTGCAACCTGAGAGCCAGCACGAGGAAGCTGTGATAAACTGACACCAGCAGAACTGCTGTTACCTCAGCAAAAGGCACGAATGTAATGGGCTGGGTACCAAAGTAAAACTGGTTCACATCATTAAAAAGAACAAAAATTAAATTCCCTACAAGGATGGTCTTGATTTTATAAATCTGTTTAAGCTGTATCTATATCAGCATTTCAAGCAGCAATGCCCTTTGAGAAGGCCCTCCAGCTATCAGCCACTAGCAGCCTGCACAGACCAGCCAGAATGGTTTAACCCAGGAGGCCAAGGTCCAGCTCCATCCAAGCAGGGCTGATTTCCACATGGCACCAAGCTGCTCATAGCTTTGTCCTGTCAAGCTTTAAAAGCCTCCAACGATGGAGATTCACCAGTCACTCTGGGGTGGTCTGTTCAATGCTTAACCACCCTCATAGTGATTTAACTTTTGTAGTGCTTCTGGTGTGCATAAACTGGATTTCTCCTAGAGGAAACTAAGATAAAAATCCCTTCACAGAATTCACCAAATGTGACTCAATCCATGATGGTTATAATGGTGCAAACTGACAAACCACATCTGTACTGGAGGTCTGGGAGACTTGCTGCCCCCACCTTCAGCCAGAGACTCACTTCTGCTCTGCCAAATTATTTCCTACTGCAAGACCAAGTGGCAAAGCCACACACAGACAGCAATCTTGAAATCAGATGAAGAAAAAAAAAAGCACTCTTTGAACCAAAAAAAAGGGAGAAAAAAGTTATAAACTAGAAAATTATGTTTCTTGTAAAACACTAATTGTCATAGACCTGAAGTGTGAATTAGTTATGATTATCAGTAAGCATGAAGCAAAATCAGTATCATTTTATAAGCCAAAAAAAGGCAACACTAAAATACAATTTAAATCATTTCCAAAAGTCCCAAGAGTGATGTAAAAAAAAAAAAATCGAGTGGGGGGGCAGTGCCATTTTTGGTCAAATTGAGAAATGTATCTCTTTAAAAAATGTGTAACTTCATGGAGACAGTTGTCTGCATTACCACCACCAAGGAAACCAAGATACCCATCAGAGCTGCTGACGTGAACAACCGGCATTCACAAAGTTTTGCTACCACACCAGTTGTTTTACAGATACTATCTGCTACTATTAAAAAAGTTCTGTATTAACTGTATTTCACATCACATCAGATACAATGAGCCCTTCATTTGAATTCAAAGGTCAAAAGACAATTGGTTTAGTTGATGGTGCTGTAAAATGCATTGTGATGTAAGAAATTCAGACTACAGTCACACTACAAAAGGTCCTGGAACCTCACCATCCCCTGCACAGTAAGGCAGAGTACAGAGCACAGGAAGATGCTTGGCAATTTTCCCCACCCAGAAAAGTAAGCATTAAAATTCACAAACTAATATCAGCCAAGAAGACTGAATGTAACTAAGTCTCCCAAGCAGACTTCACAGGAAACTTAGAGTTCTCTAAGTTATGCTCAACTTCTGACCCATGCTTTCTAGCAGTCAGGAATAAGAGCTTGTTTTCTGCTGATTTTGGCTAGTTGAGATTTTTAGTCCACTACGACATCATCAACTAGGAAAAATGAGATAAATTTCAGGGTTAACTTGAAATGCTTCCACTAAGATAAAAGTCCATGTTAACACACAAGTTCAACATCAGCACATTTCTCTCACAGCTAGAGAAAAAGCCAGTCTCTCCAGGGTCTAAATGAGTATTTTGAAGTAAAAAAAATAGTTACTTCAAAAGGTAAACAATGCAAAAATGTAAATAAACACCACTGAAAGGTTTCTGAGCACCGACAGTAAGCCATAAGGAATAATGAAGAACAATCCAACTTTATGCTATATGCCAGTAGTTTATTTCAATCTTGACAACTTATCTTCAAAAGCACTTCACTGATCTCCATAATACCCATCTGATGAAATCACTCTTCCCTTTCTACAGAGCCTGCGACCAAAGGCAAAAGAGTATTAAAACAAAAGATACAAAGTCCCTCTCAGGCCAAAGCATGAACCACTACTCCCCTTTAACAACTCTTCCTTCTGTATTACCCAGAAAGGTTTTTCTGTACAGTCATGCATTTTAGAGGAACTTGATCTGTCTCTTCAGAGCAGACATCCATCCACTGTGCAAGGAACAAGAGCCACTACTATTGCACTGCAGCACCTGACAGGAGATTAAGTAGCATGAAGAGACAAAGACAAGATTGATTTTTGAGTCTACTACTCAAACATAGGTTTGGAAGAGGGGATCCACTTAGAAACTCAGGCCCTGGAAACAACACTGAGGAACACTTGGTTAGCAATCATAGAATTTGCCAGCTACCAAGATTATGAAAAGTGTTCTGTCACCACGTCCCAATGAAGTGCTCTTTAAAACATGCTTTCATAAAGAAAACAAAGACCTGCAGATGCTTAGGCTCACTTAGCACTTAACATAAAAGACTGGCAGAACGTAAATCAAACAACCCACCCAGCAAACTGGTGCCACAGAATACAAAATAAAAGAGACTGAGACAATGACATAATTAAGCTTTACATATGCAAAGATAGACATCTAAAACCATTTTATCTGCTCATTCACGTTCAAAACACAGTTAAATAACCAGGCAATTCTAGCGTCTCTGCAACTCCTAAAGGGTTTCCCAAAGTTCAGAGTGCAAAACTACAGTCAAAGCTAACACCAAAACTGCTACAGTGCTAGTCTTGCACTGCCAACCCTGTAAAGATTAAAAATCACAGTTAGTCAAAACCCACAAAATTATTGTCACTCAGCCTCACAAATGGCCATATTCTGTAGGTTTACAACTGTGTCTTCAGTTAACCACTACTGGTAAGGTTCCACTCCCAGAAAACACTGATTGTCTTGCATTAAACAGAGAATACTGAAATTCTCATAAACAGACCCATAAAATCCCATTTTATAAACCTTCAGCTTGAATGTCCCGATTCCAATGTTAAACTGAGCTCAGTGAAACATAAAGCTTCGACTATTCAAAAGATGCAGGGGGGGTTGGACTAGCTGATCTTTCGAGGTCCCTTCCAACTCCTAACACACTGTGATATACTTGCAATCAAGTCACTACAGTCATATCTCCCTGGAAACAGAAAATAGAACAATATTTTTTTTTGCCCTTAGTCACAGAAAGATACTTAACATGGATCAATTTTACATGCCAGATCAGCAAAAGCCTCACCTAGCAAATTTCAGAATAAACATATTTACACTGAGAAGAGAAAGAATTGCACCTACTGCTGCTGTATTTCTGTCATAACTTCTTAACAAGAAGTTAAACAAATAGGTTTCAGAATAAATAAAAATCAAAAAGATGGATAATGAAGTAAACAAAGCAAAGATAAGAAGATATTAACAGATAATTAAATCAAGCCCTATTGACTTTTTAAATATTTAAATTAAGGAGCTGCTGAGGAATAAAATGAATCTGTCTGAAGCCAAGAAAGTCAAGGAAACAACAGATCAAACTGGCCAGCACACAGGGTTAATGAGAAAAAGTTTAAACCTCTGAAAATGTCAGCATTAGGGAAACCAACTTATGTGACTGAAATTCTGATGAAGGTAGAAACCCTGCTTCTTTACCCCAGTAGGGTATCCAGGCTTTCTAGCCAGTAGCAGTAAGAACTCAATAGCTTGCAGCAATCCCCTTGCTGAAGGGATTAAACTACTGATATGGAGAAAACTGTTCCTTTTTCTTCTCTACAATAGACATGCTATAGGACAAAACAGATAGATGAACAGAAAAGAAATTCAACTGGGCCTCAACCCTTTCTCTTATTAACCTACCTGTCACCTTCCCAATGCATTTGCAACATTATCCCCCTTAACTGGAAGAACATGACCTCGTTCAAATTCAACATAATAAGAAGTGGTTTATGTTCTTAAGTCTTGTCCTCCCATCTTAGAAAAAAGAAATGTGTTCATAGTAACAGAATTAATAATTCTCAAAAAGATATCTTAAAAGGCTATATTTCAGGCACTTACAAACTGAGAAGACAACAAACTACCTAAGAGCACAATGTTCTTGAAGCAGCAGCAGAATGCTTTTAAGTATGATAAAAAAAAAAATCTTCTTGAAAACCTGGAGGAAGAATAGGTCACATTTGGCCATGGTTTTTAGGACAACATCTATCCAAAAGTTAATCTCAAACCTTAAAATACTATTTCAGATAAACATGAGGGGGAAAAGAATTCTCCAAACCTAGAACCAATTATGCATGTGTGAAATGTCAATCATACCCTTTATTATAGGAAAAATAGATTAATTACATATCCCCATATTAAGACTTTATTTCTGACTGCAGCTCCACCCTTTCACAGTTCTGTGTCAGGGCCTACTTCTCCACGTGCTGGCCAGCCTTTTCAGTCAAGCAACTTTTTGCAGCCCTGCAACAGTCAGAGCTGACATCTCATTTTTGCCTCTCACTTCATGATCTAAGAGGTTCTATAAACCACAACTGAAAGCTAAGTATGCCTATCCCAAGTAGCAATGTTACTATGAAGCATTTTATTAGCATCAGTAATACCCTCTTAATACACTGTTGAGCAACTAAGTGTGCATCCTTTAATCAACTGGCCATAAAGACTGTTAAAATGGGGTGGGGAAATTCTGTCCCTAGTTACCAATCAGTAAAGAGGAGACACAGTATTTACCTAAAGCATTCAATCATGAAACTTTTCTTTTTAGCTTAACCTAAATAGAAAAAAAAATTTATAACTAAAAACAAGTTCTCACACTGCTTCTGGATTAAAAACTGGTATTGCACGTGATGGCCTGAAGCATAAAAGCCTTGACAGTGAAACAACTCGCAGATCTTTCTCTGTGATTACAACTGCCACAAACTTCTACCCGAGTACTTTCACCTGTCTCTCTCACCACTCCAGCTGAAGGGGAATGGAGGCTATCCCAGCAGTACCTTCCAAGTAAGTAACAACTGAACTCTCCAACAGAGAAAACAGAGAAGCTTGTTTCCAGTCAGTATTTGCAGTGACAAAAGGCAAAAAATGGGAGGGGAGAGAGGGGGAAGACTGTTTTCCCTTCTACAAAACTGGTTTATGCCTTTAATTAAAGGCAACTAATGCTTAATTCCCATAGTTAACGAGCAAAAAAAAAAAACCCACTCAAAACCCTCAATCAAAATTCCACCCTGAAAAGACTGCTTTCTAAAGAAAAGGCCAATCTTGGTTCATCTGTACAGCTCTGGAACCTAATGAAATCTGACACCTGTACTCTGAAAACAAATTTGCATTGTATTATCAACTAAGGCTCCGTGCTCACAGATGCACTTCATTCAGCATGCAAGGAAGGGGGTCATTAAAGCAGCATCACTCAAATTTTTGAAAGAGATTTTGCAGGTTAAAAATTTTAAAAGTGATTTCACAAGCAATACTAGCCAAAAAATGCCTCTATGTTCTTCTTCGGGTAAAAAAAAAATGTGCCTCCTCCATGTAAAACATACAGATGTTGTAGCCAAGGTTATACAAGGAGATCTTCATTAAGATGAGCAATTCCCATTTTGTATCACTGCTTTACCAGACACGAATGAGGTAAATTCCTCATTAAACGAGCTGAAGCTGCATCACAGATATCCAGTGGAAATAACACAGTTATTTTTAAATATAGCCTGAGAACAGACAGCAAGACTTCATGCAAGATAAAATGGGGGAAGAGCAAGCAAACTCAGCTAAGGAAGGTTACCCCCTTCTCTCCTACCCTTCCTTGCTTCTACACCAACATCTCTTCCTCCCTCCCAGCCAGAGCCAGCTCAAGGCATTCCCAGTCTTTCCACTTTCCAGGCTCCCAGTGAAGAAATCAACCACCCGCAAATGTTTCGTTCCTCCACCCCCTCTCTCAGAAGCTGAGCTTTCAGAACATCCCCACCGGCACTGCCTCCAAATTACCTAATTGTTATCATTATTGTGGCCTCAGCGCCGGCTCAGAACAAAACCAGCACGATTACACCCTCGCCGGCTATAAAAAGTAAAGACAGACACAAAAAAAAAAAAAAAAAAAAAAAAGAAGTACAACTTACAGCGCCCAACAAGGGTACAAGTTATTTATTGAGCCCCGGACGCCACCGGCGTGTCCCTCCCGGGCCCTCAGGGTGTCTCGCCCCCACCGCAGACCGCCCCCACAGGGCACGGGCAGCGCAGGAAGCCGCCGCCGCGGAGCGGCACTGCGCGGCACGGCGTGGAGTAGAGGGGGGCGCCGCCACTCACCACCGCCGCTGCCTCCGTCTGTCCGCCCTCCCGCTGGAGCGCCGCTCCCGCTCGGAGCTGCCTTTCCTAAAGGGAAAAAAAAGACACAAATCCGGGAAATAGCACCCGGCTCGGTTCGCTCCTAGGGGACCTGCACCCGACCCGCCGCCGGCACAAACCCTGGGCTGCTGGCAAGCCGGAAGGCCACTGCAGGCAGTAGTTCGGGGGGCTCTCGCTGCCCCCACAGTGCATGGGGCAAACGCTCCCCCGCCCAGCAGAGGAGCGGAGCTCTGGGCGCTGCGGAGGTAGGAGGCTCTGCAAGCCACCTTCGTCCGGGCTCCCGGCCCTCGTCCCAACCAACTCCGGGCCGACGGAGGTGGCTGTCGGGCAGAGGGGCGAGCAGCCCGGGGGCTGGGGGTCGTCCGCCGCCCCCACGCTCACCCGCACAACCCCCAGGTCAGCGGCACGGCGGCTCCCCGCACCCGACTCCGCGGCAGGAAGGAGGTGGAAGGCGCGCAAACCACCCCATCTCGGCGCTCTCGCTCGCAACTCACCCAACAAAGTTGCCTTGGCGGCTGCCGACGACTCAGCTCCACTCGCCCCGGCTTGGCTGGGCTGTGTGCGGCGCTCCCCGCCCGCGCCCGGGATGAGCTCACCCCGCCGCCCGCTCCGCCCCGCCCGCCACCGCCGGAACTCTCGCGAGAGTGACTGCCCCACCACCCGCCCGCGCTTCGGCGGCGAGGGGCGGGAGCGAGCGGCCTCGCGCGCGTTCCTATAGCAACGGCCAAGCGCCGGGCCTAGCGGGCGGCCGAGGCCTCTCGGAGCCTGATCCGCTTCCACCAATTCCTCCTCCTCCCCACCCCGCGCCGGTGCCCAGCCATCCCCGTCTTAGCCGCGGGGAGCCGCTTTCGGGGCGGCAGCCTCGAGGGTTGAGGCGGATGGAGAGCTACCTTTTTTATGTGCGCCTGCCCCGGGGTCCGATGGAGCTGCCGTCGGGAACCTCCCGTAGGCTCCAGGCGACCCGGGGCTGAGGGCAGGGCACAGGGCCAAAGTCTCTCGTAAGGGCGACATGTATGTGTAGAGTTGGCGACTAGAGACTCCTTGGGGCATGCCAAATAAACTGTAGTGTTGCAACTTTCAAAACTTTTTGCATTATAATGCTCGTCCCACCTGTTGGGGTTTTTTTTCTATTTTGACCATTCCATCACATTCCAGTCTCCTGGAGACCTGTAGGGAGACAGTCGCTGTAGTTGCTGACACATGGGAAAAACCTTCTAGTGCTACACAGGCAGTAGATACCAAGCTCTTTCACTGCAAGTGAAATTCTCTTTCTTGCTGTCCACCACAGATAACAAATTGATGACATGGGTAGGCACCTGAAAATAATGAGCATACATTGATACCACCCCTTGTTCTGCAAGAGCATTGCTCTGTTTTCAAATGGCTAAAATTTTAAAACAAAATCTGCTGTGAGTAATCCATTCTGGATACTCTGCTGGTTGTTGTTATCATCCTTGGCTTGACAGAACTTTGACAATCTCGGTTAAACCAAAGTAAGTGAAGCTTTCCCCGAGCTGTCTCTGAACTTAGGACGCTCTGGAAAACATCTCCGATTTGGGCTGGCAACATTCCAGCAATGTGCAGTATGGTGATAGCTAGAGCAACGAAGCTGTGGTGAACAGCTGCTTCGCTGCTGAGATTTCAGCATCATTCAACTTCTAGGAATGTCTGGGCAGCAAAAACCAACAAGGCTTAGGTACTGATTGAAATGCCATCTTCTGAAGATGTTCCTAATGAATCTTTAGTACTGATGATTAAATACCACAGTGTTCAGTGCTGTAAAAATACCTGCCTATGTTCCTAGAGTGCAATCACTCTCTTTTATGGATACCACAGGTCATGGCTCCTGCAGGTGTTATGGGGTCAAAAAACCATTTCCTATCTCAGCTTACTAAGTAGAAGGAGTGTTCTGCATGGGTGAAGAACCGGTCCTAGTGCTTCTCTGGCATGAAAGAAAAAACAGAATTGGCAATTCAGAAAAACAAATAGGAACATTTTTTGGTATTGAAATACATTTATCTTCTATTGCCCACCTGAAAAAGCTTCATGTATTTTTTCATAATTGAACATTTTTCCCTTGTTGGCTCTAGCCCCACTCTTACAAAGAGAATTCTAAAGGGGCTTGCAGTACTCAGTGCACATAGCGGTGCTGGCCGTGGCTGCAGCATCTGGAACTGTGCGAGCAATTACTGGATTTGTCTTCATCAGAAGAATTTAGACAGTGAGGCCTTGGCTTGCAAGCTCTTTAATGAGGTTAACGAGGCAAGAGCATTTCCAAACTGTTTCTGTGATCTTCCTTCACACACTGCTCATGTGTCAGATCATAAGATAAAGGAGATTTTCAGAAGGGTCATGTAGGGTAGGAGAAGCTCTGACACTGAGCACCAGCCAAGCCTGTGTGCTGTCTGAGATGAGTTCGAAGTGGAGACACATACCCTCAGCTGCAGACTAGCATTGGAGCTGCCTTCAGCTCCCAGGCCCCTGCAATCTTCCCCTGAATTTCAGGTCTAGGAGGTCAACACCTGGTAGCACAAGAGTCCTGGTGTAAGGCACAGCTGAGCTGCTGTTCTCACCACCTTCTCAATATGCATGGCATCTAGAGCTCTGAGCAGGGGGACAGCAGTACTCAGGAGCAATGCATGTTCTCACAAGTCTCAGGATATGCAGACCTCTTTTGTTTTCTTTATGTGGAAGTACAAACATTCTTTGCTTTTATCATGAAACAATAATTAACCAAGTTTGGGAGGGGGAGAGGAGAATGTGGAGTTTATGTCCTGCCAATATAAGAAAATCATCAGAATAGATGACCTAGAATAAGAGACACAAGAGGTGTTTTATTCCAGAATAATTACCTTGCCTCTGTAATTCACAAATAATTCCAGAACAAAACGGTTGTCTTCCTTTTGATAGAGCACTCACATACCAGCCTCTGCTTGACTAGCTGTAACAGAATGAAGGATGCACAGTCAGCATTCCAGAGAGTCTCCCTGTGCAGACAAACCACAGGAACCCCAAGAATTTCTGAATGTCAACCCTTCTTCTGTCACCAGTTTGCTTTGTTACCATATGCAGGTCACTTCATTTCTGGTTTAATATTCTCCTTAAAGAGGAAGAGAAAATGACACAACTATTTACCTCAGAGGAGTAAGGTGAGAGTAAATTAATTTATGCTGCTGTCTGAAGGTTTGGCTTTATGAAAAGGTACATGGTATAGGCCTGACTGGAGCTACTGTAAGCACAAGGAAAATTTCACTAGGAATCCGAACCACCCTGAAACACAGTGCATAGTTTACTTATTGATGAACAATGAATGTGTGAAAGTTTGTATATAGCACAGCCTCCCAAGAAGCATTATGATTTAGATATACAACACACCAGAAGAATAGATGAATCAATCCTTACAGAGACTATTTGCTAGAGAGAAGGTCAGTGAGTTTCAGGGTATGAAAAAGGTTCATATTCTCATTCATGGTCCCAGGAAGTCAGTATGTGGGGGGAAGGTTTTAGGGTCGTAGAGTATTTTCTAGTGTTATTAGCTTTGGGGTGGTCAGAGGATTGTCCTTGATACAGATTCCATTTAACTGGCATGGGAAATTACTAATTAAGCATAAAGCATTTGAAGTCATTAGCACTCCACATGAGAAATACACATTTGTTAAAAGTGAGAAAACTATATTTTGTGATAAACGTAAAGAAATGTTTCTGACTTTGGTATATTTAACTTAAGTAGAAATATTGAAGAATTTATCTCAAAAAGTTTGAGAAAAGAAAGAAAGGGTGCAGGAGCATTTGCCACAAACCAGCAGCATGGAGAAAGTGTGTGTGTGAGCCTGAAGACTGGTGCAAAGGGGTTTTCAGGTGGGAAGTACAAAAGGAAATGATCTGTGTCAAGTCCGACAGGCCAGAATTGTGACCTCTCAGCTGTACATGGGCTCACAGAGGCAGTCATCCACATGGCAGTTTCCTCCTGCCAAGCCTGTCTGTCCTGCTTTGCAGTTAGTAGGCTGTTTCTCATAATTTCCAAGGATCTGCATTATTCTTTTGTGTTTCAGTGAACTGCCAAACCACTGGCACAGAGAAGGGAGGCCCAGAAACTGTACTAGTGGGAGCCACCTAGTACCTAGACAACAATATACTCCTCAGAAAAGAAATTGCAAAACACACACTCAGAACACATCTCAAATCTGCATTTGATGAGGCACCAATGCACATAGACATCAACTTTATGAATCAAAGAGGCTTTGCAATACTTAATAACCCTGACTAATGTAAAAAAATCCAACAAACCAAAAAACCACCTTCCCTCACCCCCCACATTTTGTTTGGTTGTACCTTAGAATGCTTCAGAATCTTATTTTGGTGTTACCTTTTGTTTTTAATTCAGAACGTATCTGGTTAGATGCATGCCAACTAATTCAGCATAATGTGTCAAGTAGTCATAGTACTACAGGCTTAGGAGAAAGTGTGAGAAAAGAGGAAGGAAAAGAAAAAAAAAAAAGAGAATTTGTTCCTTGTCTGACAAGAAGGTAATGCAAAAGGGACATTTGTGGAGAGAGGGTTCTTTTGTTTCAGGTTTTCAAGTGATGTGATATGGTGTCAATCATCAAATCATAGTATTCACGTAATTATAAACAACATAAGCAGAATTCCAAAGTACTTTTATAGACTCTACTTAAGACAAAAATTCCCTCTTAAGCATTAAAAAATTAAGGGTGAAAATCCAAATACTCAAAAGTAATTAATGCCAGATACCATCTGCTTATACCTGTATTTCAGATTTCTTGGCCACACACACTCTAGAATATAAATTGCAATTACATGATTATACAACAGGCTCAAAAGTTTCTCTGAAGCCTGGAGAATCAGAGCACAGTTCTGAAGCTTCTTTTCTGCATGCTGTTGCCCACTAGCTCTGAATCTGGGCAGATGCATCAGCAACTAGGTTGATCTCAGGTGTTCATCAGAACAGATTGTTCCACAAAGAGCAACAAATGCATTTTTATCCCTTTCCTGTAAGGTGGTATATTTATCCCCATTTTACAGCTAGCACCTGCTTCTCCAAGATGAGTGGAAAGGAAATAATGAGGAATAGCTCTTCTCAAGGAATTACATCTCCCCAGGAATTTTCTTTTCGTTATGAATGTTTCTGCGAATCAAACCTCAGGCACCCTAGAGTAAGGCTGTGGCTTAAGAGACACTTTAGGGCAGCACACACAGGCACTGACAAAGGAAGAAGATGATCTGTCTACTCCACACTCCTCTCCTTCTCCCTCCTGACTGCCTGTTCCTATCCCTGTGCTGCCCCAAACTTTGTGCTGCACAGATGTTATGTGACTGTGGCCAACCAACTCAGAGGACTGCTCCAGCTACAAACTAACCTAGCAAAAAAAGTTAGCACTAGCTTTTAGCAGATGAGTTTTCTGATCCAGTTTAGAGTGCTTGTCTTGGTACAAGAGAAGACATGATACAGGAACGGAAGCAGCAAGCCATGAGGGCAGGGAGGTAGGATTTCTTTACTCAGTGGTAGCATCAGCTTGCTCTGGATAGAAGTGTTTGTTAAACTTTAGCATAAGGGGCACAAACATGTTTGTTTTGTTCAAGGACTAGACTTTAGGAAGAAAAGACACAGAAGCTAAAATAGAGCATGGTAGGGGTAGAAAGGACCCATTCCATCTCAGATGCCCTTTTACCTTAGGACTAGTGCACTCTGCCCAGCACTCCCTTTCTTATGCGCCTATTTCTCTTGAGTCTTCCTTCTCTGTACTTCTCTGGGATTGTTCTTCACTGATGAAAACCACACACTGGCTTAAAACTTAATATACAAATTGGCATTCTTTTTCATAGCTTTCATGAACAGCTTATATCTAGAGGAGGACAGTTTTATACTGCAAGTATAGTGAGTGAGCGTACTGTTTAAGACGAGTCAGCTGGAAGGAGGAAATGTGTTTTAGTTCTTGCTCCAAGGGTTGTTTCTATCTTTTATGAAGAACATATTCTAGATAATATTCAGAAACAGTCCAAAGACAGTGTCTCAGGCCTGAATTTTATGCTCTCTTTCTGGCATCAGAAATCCTGCCTTCCTTTCTAGGAAATGGCAAAATTTCAGCAGAAGTCATGGAGAACATTCCTACCAAGAACAGCTCACAACAGCATGCCTACATCACATGCCTGGGATGTGGAAAGTGCAGCTGGAAATTCACCTGGTCCAGAGACAAATGTAACCCAAGTGCCCCATAGTTAGGGTAGGTTTTGTCCAGGCAGAAAAGAGTAGCAATCGTTGTGCTGGCAACATCTTGAAAGAGTGACCTCTCCTTTCTACTTGTAATAAGCATTTACCTTCAGCAAAGAATTCTATGCTCTGATTGCTAAGGAACAGAGGCATCTCCTAGTCTTATCTTGGACTTTAATAGTAGACTCATTTAAAAAAGAGAGGAAAACAAAATCAGTATCTGTACTTATGTCTGTTAGGTTTGGGCAAAATTCTTAAACAAACTTGAATGATTCATTCTGAAGAAAAAATATAAAATAAAAAGCCTTCAGATACATTTCATTTTTGTATGTCCATAATTCAAGGTGACTATTTTCTAAACTATTTTATGCACAATTAGCCTGAAATATGGTTTTCTAGCTCTCAGTTTTCTGAGCAAAATATAAAATGACATAGTTATTAACCTTTAGGAAACCTCTCCTACACACAACAGAATTAAATTCTACTGAAAACTGAACAGCATTGGGAGAAATTCCAAATTACTTACCACTCATTTGTTTGATGGATAGTTGGGCTAGCTATTGCTTTTTACAGAGCTGCCAATCACTGGGAGTTCTGGGATATATTCCGAAAACTCTCTTAGAATCACAAATTGCAGTGGCAGGCTTCTATGGCTTAAATCTTTGTAGAAGAAACAATTATTTGCAGAGGAGGAGATGATACTGTTACCAAGAGAAGCTAATGGGTGGTATCAGTGGCTTTGACTTTTCAGCAAAGTAGGTTGCTTCTTCTAATACGACATCTGAAGAGATGTTATCTGTTTGGAAATCTGTTCTGTTGGAGGGTTTCTGTACTGATGTTAAAACTCTAAGTGAGATCACCATAATAGATAGGGAGGGGGAAATTGTTATATCTGTTTATTCTGCATTTGGCAACTCTCTGAATACTCAGTTTCATTCTTTCCATAGCAAAGGGTGTTAGTCATTCTGTTGTTTGTCTGAGGATTTCATATAGCAGGAGGAAGAGGGAAAAATACTTTGTGATTCTTGAAATCCAAAAACTGACAAAAAGATTCTGCAACGTGGCTAAAATGTTATATTATTTCCCACACTTTTTTGCAAGAGTTAAGCCACCTATAGCTACTATGCATGTTATGAAAGTGTATTTATACTCACAGAGTACATTAAGTCAACAAAGCAAGTTATGCTAAGTGGCAATACTTCTATTTAGATATTCAGCTGTGTATGGCTCATCTAGATCACCATGAGCCACCATATTTTTCTGTAGATTTCATAGTTGAATCCCACCTTTTCCTTTGGGAAAAGACCTTACCATCTTGTATCCACTCTGTCAACATAAAGATACAGTGGTGGTGAATCACAGTTTCCTCTCCCTGTGATATCCTTTCCTTCCCTTAGGGTTTCCAAAAACCATGTGACTGTGCTCCAACCATCACCCTTGCATCCTTAGGTTCTGGTTGGCTTTTCTACCTCCACAGGGTCTGAAAATCTTATTGCAGGATTTAGAAGGTTATCTGGAAGAGACTGATAAATTAAGATTTCACAAGATCAGTTCATAAAGTTCAAAACTCAGTATCCCCTTTCCTCTTTTCCTGCTGTGTGTGCATCAGGCTGTAGCTGCTTTGAAGTCATCTTCCAGACATTTTCCAAAGATGCCTCCACTGAATGAGAAACACTTAGAACAGCAGTTACTGTTCAACTTACAACTGCAATTGGAATTCAACTTGAGAACAAGAAAGGAAATTGAAGTAATCTTTAGAGGACAAGCACAGGGATATGTAAAGGAAAAGTGCCACATATCTACACAGTTCTTTTTTCCTTTTTTGCATTTAAATTTCATATGAAACATATGAAAGGAGTACTGCAGCTTTACATTGTGCCACAGATGTCCTTCATCGTAAGACTCTTCAATGTGTTATAAGGTTACAAATAAGTGCTGCAAGCTTTTTAATAGCTAGTTATGTTATAAAAACACCTATATTAACCTATACCTATAGCCAGCATGACTGCAGAAACTAAGAAGTTATTTTAAGTCAATCAGTGAGCATAAATAGGATGTAACAAGTGCACCAATACAGATTCATTTTTGATGCTAAGGAAGAAAACAGAAGGGTCTACCTCAGCCCAGAGGTCCTCCAGGTCTGCTGAATAATGGAAGCTTTGAAAGTATCCTCTGGTATGAAAACAATATTCTCTGGGGAGATCCTCTTGCTATTTAAACCTTTTCTTCTCAAGAGTTGAAGATGCAGTCTTGCCTACCCATTCTCGTTCAAGTTTCACAGAAGTTTCACAAGCAGAATCAATACAATAATTTTTCTTAATTGGAAATTTGTGGTTTCAGAGTACAGAAATCTGGTTTGTTTATAAAAATATTCATTCAGTGCTGAATGGTTTTCAAATTAGCTTATACAATCATACAAAAACTATTTACAGATGGAAGCCCAACCCTAAACCTCAGGTAGATGTGGCTACAGAGCTTGTTGAGCATGAACACCAGGCTGGGTCTTTGAGAGCATGAAGTACTGACATAATTTTAAGATTATCAAATCTTGGAGGTATTAAAACCTCATGGGGGGGCGGGGATGAAATATGCAGGAGCTTGTAAAATGGGGCCTCTGGTAATTATCTGGGGGAAAGAGCTTAAAAAAATAAAATTGCCTGGAGACCCTGTTTTAAGAAAAAGTCTTCTGCAATTACCAAGGGACTAATAAACTACATCTCAGAATGCCAGCCAAAACCTTGCTGCCAAAATGTGCATTTCATTTCGGTGAAAGCAGGGGAAAAATATATTTCAATTTCAAAACTGGAAAACAATGGATTTTAAGAGTCAAATTTTTTTTAAATTGAAGAAAGGTTATCTTTAATTTTCATTCAAGAAAAGGTAAAAGCCCTATATAATTCTGTACAAAACCTACTCAGAAATTAATGTGGCTATTTTACATGTAGGTCTATATTTCCCCCTGTTAAAATTTAGAGGAAGAGTTCATGATATTCTTAGCAGTTCTAGTCTAGAGCAGCTGCCACTTTTGTACTTCAGGCTGTTGTCATAACTGTAGAATTCCCTGCCCCAGTTTCTGGTGAATAAATCCTTATGTTTCTCAGTTTTCTGAAAGCCCTCCAGGGATTAAATCTAAGCTTATCTGTCTTAATGAGACATCCTAGTGACATCATTGCACACCTCGTCTCCAGACTTACGTTACATTTCCCCTCACTTTGAATGGCCTGAAACACCTAATATTTTCAGCACTGGCTCTATAGGTATTTTGAATTTCAACAAAATATTATCCTTCTTTCCCAAATTTCAAGTTTTTGTGTTTAAAAAAAACCACAAGACTTCACATGCAGTTTAGCAGAATAATGTATGTACTTTCAGTTCAGTGTCCCTTAATCACCTAACGACACAGGTGGGTCTGCTGATCTATTTATGAGGCATAAAGATTTTCAGACTTCTTGCTTTGAGATCCTCCTTACAAGTTTTACAATTTATGCCTTTCTTTTTTCCCCACAATTTCAATTTTATATGGTTCATTTCAGTACTGAGAATACATCTAGAGCTTGCATTCCTTTCCTGCTAGGCAGATATTTCAGTTACTTTTGCAGTGGTTGTTCTTCTATGTCAGTGTGGTAGAGTTAATTTCTTTTCTGTAAAAAAACATAACTTAGTTCAATCACAGTAACTATGACTCATTAATTTGAGACATCTGTTGATAACCCCTGAAGTCACTGTATTTCAACACTGCAACAACTCATAACCCTCACATGAAAGAACAGGGAACATTAATGGATTAGCAACTTTTATGTTCTGGCCTCCCGTGATCTCTAGTCTCAATAGCAATGTAAGCATATTGTAAAAATGAGGTAAGCATTGGTTGTCTAGACTCCTATATGTGGCCATTCTCTGCAGTACTTGCTCTAGGGTAGTCATTAGAAAATCTGTATTTAAGCAGATTAAAGTTCCTTGTAAGTGGAATTGTTGGCAATGACCTCCAAACCGAAGGCAAAAGTTGTAAATGGAGTAGTGCATTCTTCTTGGCTTGTATTTCTTGTCTTGATACTTAGATGGCCTTTACTGAGATTGGGTTTTCAAAATTACAAGAAATAAGGTTTGTGTACAAATACTTTTTGTCCCCTTTCTCAATTTGTTTCCCCCTCTTTATTTCATGTCTTATAGAATCATAGAATTGTCAGAGTCTTCATAAACTCTTAATTATAATTTATTGACAAATAGCTTAAAAATAATTATTTTTTACTGGGTCACTGCTTGAAAACTCATATTAACAATGTTAAACCTTGATGAAACAAATAATTCTGTAATGAACAACTAACACTACACATTTTTGCCAGAGATCAAATAGCTTATAGTTTGGTTCAGGTCATCATAACTGAAAATGCACATGCAATAGGTTTTTCCTGGTGCAAATCCTTCAGCATTTTTTTTTTCCATTTATCTTTATTCTAAGAAAAGGGGGGCCAAAAATTGTTCAGTGAACTCTGTCAACAACATCATATTTGACTGACAGGTTCTGTTGAGATTTATGCTGGTTTAATTCAAATCAGATTCTTGCTCCAACATCAGAGGAACGCCTTCAGTTAGAAGTAAGATGTGGTTTTAAATAGGTCCCTGCTGCCCTTTTAAAAGCGTAAACAAACAATTACTACAAGCACATAGAGTAAAATATTCCTGGTGTTATCTTCCAGGTGAGAGCTGTAGTGCTGTAGTGCTGTTTTCTGTGTGGATATTGAACTTCCCATAAAGATTCTGACTGTCTACAGTATTTACACTAATATCTTTGGCTCAATTTTCCTTTCTTACATAGTAGAATATTAGATCTATATCAGTCTGTACCCTTCATTTTGCAAGTGGCTATATTGATCTAGCCCTTTTTGTGTCAATATGCACATACTGTCACAGCTTAATGCATGTGACAGCTCAGTCTGATGACAACTAGTCACCTGAGCCTTGGCAGGAACAGGATCAAGTTTGTACAGTTCTTTGTGGCTCTTGGTACACCTTTACCATTTACAGTAATTTCTTACTGGCAGTAGAAGGATTTCTAGGTGACATGGTGAACTATATGACACACATAACCTTGCTGTTGAACCTATCCAGAAACCAGTTTTGACTCTGCCAGAGTATTTTGTATAAAGTATATGCAGCCCTTTGTGGTTTAGCTCTTGCCAGTCACTCCAACATCAAACCCAGGACCAGGTAAGAACAAGACATTCTATCTGCTATTTTTTGAGACTACTTTTATCTTTTATTTTTTATGGCTGGTGGTTTGGAAAGATCAAATATTGTCATTAGCTGTGCTTTTATGGGTTGGCCTCATGGTCTGTGGATAGCATTCTGTGCAGCTACTGCTAAATTTGGTTTCAGATATTTGATTTGAAGAATACTTACCTGAAGATCAGCTACTCTGTAGGTACCTCTGTTGGTTAATCAAATGTGGGTTCTTGTGGTAAGATATCTTAAAATTATCACTTTCCCTAGAGAAACTTAACTTTAATCATGAGCAGTCCCACATAATTTAGTAGTCCTACAACATTCAGGGTTCAAGTCACTGTATGCAGCTGAAATGGCAAGGCTCATCTTAAGAATTGCTGATAGAATCATGAAGGAGCAATAATTCATATAAACCTCTTTCTTTGGACTGACAACAAAAGTAATCTAGAAAAGCTTACAAACAAGGTAATCCAAGTAATCCTTACTCTAGGGGACCTTCAGAGGTCTAAGAGCACTACTAGCAGGAATCAACCTCTTCTCCAATGGGAACTGATGCAAATGTTGCCACCACACCATAGTTTCTGCTAGCTAGACTGGTTGACTGTGTAATCTCCCCTACAGATCCTCTCTGTGCTGCTTTAGCAATCAGCTAGCAGCAGGCACTCACCATGAAGGGCCATGTTAAATCACTTGTCTTCCCTGCTGAGTCTGGCTTCGCACCACTTTGAAACACAGTCTCCTCAACATAGAATCATAGAATTGTCAAAGTTGGAAGGGACCTTAAAGATCATCTAGTTCCAACCCCCCACTGTGTGGCAGTGACATCATCCACTAGATCAGGTTGCCCAGAGCCCCATCAAACCTTGTCTTAAAAGCTTAGAGGAATGGTGCTTCCACAACGTCTTACTTTCCTGTATGGCAACCCAAAGTACTGCTGAGGTGACACTAGATGAGTCAATATTTGCTCATTTTGTTTAACGTTGTTTCTGTTGTCGTAGTCCAAAAAATGCAGCTGTAGCCAGGAGGATCCCACGCTTGGATTTATGGGGCCCAATTGCCATTTACACAAAGGTGCCTCTGTGGCTCTGACAGCCTGAAAAGTGGTAACAAATGACATGACCAGAGTGCTGTTAAAGGAGCAGTTCAGTGTGTACAAGGAGTCATGTCCATACTGTGCATCTGACGCCATGGCTTAAAACAATACAGGAAAGCAAGAAAGGGAGTGGTAAGACCTAATCAGACAAAAAAAACCCTCTGAAGGGAGAAGCGAGACTGGCAGGTGGCCAGTTATCACAATATAAGACATCACCAAGCAAATACCAAGGTAGTAAACCTGAATAAACAGAGGTTTGAAACTGTATATTGTGAACTGGTGATAATAATAATTTACCCAGTGATTATTCATTTGGCATCTTGGTCATGTACTATGCCACCAGCAAATTCTGTAATATCACATTGGATTAACAGAAATCCTGTTCATCTTGAAGAAAACCTCAAGGGCACCACATTACTGAAGAGTGGGGCCATCAGCCCCAGAGGATTGTTATAAACTGTTGGAACAGGCATCTGTGTATTGTATTAATGGAGGCTTTAAATATATCTCAGCAGGTTCTCTAGAGGAGATAATGTTTCATTTCCTCTGCCGTTTGAATCTTCACAACTAGTGTGAGTAAAAGTCCATCATTAGATGTCTGCGTGAGACATCTTTAAAATCTTCCACTGCATTTTGCATTTCAGCAACAACTGAATTAGACAAGTAGCTCTTTGCAAGGTATTCATGGTAAAGAACAACGTTAGCACAAAGCCAGGTGGGTATAAATTGACCATCCTGTGTGACTTGGTCTAGGGAATCCTGCTCTGGAAGAGGGGTTGGACTAGATGATCTTTCGAGGTCCCTTTCAGCTCCTAACATTCTGTGATTCTGTGTTGCATGTTGTGAACTTTAGCCACAGCTAAGAACTCACATGGCTGTCAGTTAGCTAGGAGCCCTGGTGCAGAACCCACACTTGAAGATATAAAAATAGTGTTTGAGGTCGTCATTCTTCTATAAAGATGCAGCCCTGTTTACTGGAACCTCCCCACCTGGCCTTGCTGAAGACTACTTTACAGTACACTGTCCTTTGTCCTATTACAGGAACTACAACAGAAATAGGAAACTGCAGCTCTTTGTCCAGAAAGCCTTGCTCTCATTGCAGCATATAGAATGGATGTTGCCAGTAACTCAGTTTATTCCTTGATATATCTGAAAATGCTTTCCCACTGAGTGAATTACTTTTGTGAAATTGGCTTGTGCCAATTCTTCCTACATACCTGCAGAATTCCTTTGAAACCTCTGCAGCTCAGTTCTACCTACCATATCACTGAGCATTTCTTTCACAGCACAGTCCCATTGATTTTGCTAGGACATCTCCTGGGATCAAACCCTCCCCATTTTAAATAAGGACAGCAGACGCTGTCTCTAAACATCTGCTGACTGCTGGAATTGCTCTCTGATTACAAGCAAGCAATGCCAACGAATGTAAAATTACTTAGCAGACAAGAAAAAAAAAGAAAAAAGAAGAAAGTATTTGAAGGGAGTTACACACTAGGGTTGGGGGAAGGATGGGAAGGCATTTTGGAGAGATCACAAAGACAACATTGTCAAAAATTGATTTCGCTTATTCAAAGCACAAAGATAAGTGATTGTGAGAAATTGTAAGATTTCAATTCCCCTATTCAGCTTAGAGTTTCTTTAGATTCTAATTACCACAGCTTAGAAGAAAAGAAAGCAACTAACAGAGAAAAAATGACCTTTTATGGAATCTTGGCAGTTAAATCCAGTAAGGCTTGAGAGAATTATTAGAAGGGTTTGTTATATTAAAATAATATTAGTAGCATTTTATATTAAGTAATTTGGAAAAAATTCTTTTAACTTTGTCAATGGATGTCATCACTGAACTGCCTCTGACCTACAGGGCCACTTATGATCCTGGAAAAATGTGTATTTTCAACTGGAGAGAAGAAATATTACATTCTTATTACAAAACCACAAGGTGTTCTTGTGCTACATGTTGAAGTTTTTGAGCTGTGTGATTTAACCAGCCCAGTCACTTCATTGGTATGCTGGAAATGTGGAGCCCCTCACAAAAGTCCACCACTGCCAGCTTACCTGGAGCAGCTGGTTGTAACCCAATGGTGCTATAGGCTGGGGCTACCTGGTTTGTGGTATAGCAATTGTCATGTCCCTGCAGGCTCTGTGTGTCTCCAGGGGAATGGAGATGACAGTGATGGATCACTCAGCTGGTTGCTTTCTGTACAACGTAAGGAGGTCTTACAAAAACAAACACAGAAACCCAATTAGTTTGGCTGGTAGCAAGGGCTATGACAAGCTTTTCCCACAGAACCACCAAGGAAAAGACCACGGGAAGGCAAAAAGAAGCTAATTCCCCACTACAGACCTGGCCCAGCGTGTCTGATCTGCACTGAACTCATCCGGGCTGCACACTAACTGGGGCTGGTGCAAAACGTAGCAAGGATGCCATCAGGACAGCATAGAGTGCACAAGCCAGTGCTCCTCTTCACCGTCTGCCCAGGAGGGGCAAGAAAACAGCAACAGTCGCAAGAATCAGATGTAGGATTTCTCCACTGTACCCCAAGAATGCTATCAGCATTTTCTTTCCATATTGAGGTGGTTTTCACCCATAATGTACAGACAGAGTAAATGCTCTTTCAGGGTGGCAAAGCTGCTCTGCCTGGCAGGTGGCTATGGGGATCCAGCCCCTCAGTTGTCACACACCGAAGGGCTCCTCAGCCCTCACGTGACAAGACAGAGATTTCAGGTAGTATTGAAGTGCAGGTTTCTCCCTTACATACAGAGGAAGTAACTTTTCAACAAGAACTTGCAAAGACATGTTAACCTCTGGCCAGAATTATTGTCATTGGAGACCTAAATTTTTTTCCCCATTGCAGGTTACACAACTAGATTACTGCCTCTGGTATGGCATCTGCAAAGTCTGGTATCTTCTACAATTAAGAAGGGCAGACAGTTCTGGAGGCTTCAGATCCAAATCCCCCAGCACTTCTAACACCAGCCATATACCAGATCAGCATAATAAAAATGGTCTTTCTCGTTATATTGGCCATTTGAAATTCACCTCCAGATTCTACTCTGTGACTCATCTCAAGTAGTGCCATGCAAAATAATAGACTAATATGTACTGCTCTATCTTTCCTTTGATAAAACAACAAAAACAAAGTTAAAGAATGCCTGACTGAATCAGGCATGAGCTTCCCACAGGGTAAAATCAAACAGCATTCTGCTGGTGCTGTGAAGGAAAATGCATCAGTTACCATTGCAATGAGTTAATCATGCAATATTGGAAAAAGGATCAGCAGCATGTATGTCACAGCAATATTAATAGAAAAAATATACCTTAGAAATACAAGACTTTGGGTTAAATAAAAAGGAATTTACTTTTCCCTTTCTGTACCATCCTTTTGATGAGAGTTTTGTCATTTTTTGGTAGTAGGTGTTGATGAAGTATAAGAAGTTGAAAGGAAAGTCTGACTGCTTCCAGTCCTTCAGCAAAGCCCTGCAATAACTGAAAAATCAGCCTTTTACTTGTCCTTCTCCTATCATCTCTTTGCAGAAGTTCATTACTTAATTCCCATTCATATCACTTCTGTGGAGAATAACAGGCTGATGACATTTCAGTTAATCACAATCTTCCCCTTCTGTGACAACCTGCCAGCAGCCTTTTTGAAAATAAACTTGCAGAATGAAATTTTTAAAAAGAAGAATTTTTCTCACCCTCATGGAGAAGGGAAAAATGACAAGATGAATATGTGAGAATATTTCAAAATGGAAAAAAATTCTTCCTGATTTATTACCATTTCCCTCTCAACATTTTATATGTTATTTCATTGCCTGGCAAATTGTTATTGACATTTTAGAACATAGGGCCCCTCTTGCCTTGTAACATGCTTACTGGCAAGGAGGATACCTTAAGGTTCCATGGACTTGATTATCAGACAGCTACAGAAGTGCAAATATATTTATGATTTTATGGGCATGCATGCATATAGAAAACTCTGTATAAGGTAAGAAAGAAGAAAACTAATTTCAAGTCATTATTGCTAGCCCTCTTATACCTCACACAGTCTAATAAACAGGGCCATTTTAACCCAGTTAAAGTAGCAGTAAAGGAATGGGAAAAGGTTGAAAAGAATTTGGGAAGGCTAAGAGGGTTTGCTGTTAGCAATGGGCTCAGAGAAGTTGTCACCAACAGTAAAACTTAGGTCATGGCAGGTGTAAGATTTGGGTGGAGTCCACTGAAACCCAAGGAAATAAAATGAGCTGAAGGCAAACAAAGAAAGAAGTCAAAGTGGTTTCATCCTCAGTGACAGCTTTTGTGAAAGTTCAGTCAAAGCTGTGCAAGTGTCAGCACCATTTGTTCATGGCACAAAAGACAGGATGTTGAGCTACCTGGAAATAGCTTGTCTTGTAAACAGCTGCAATGACATCAAGAAGAAGAAATTCAAGTTTCTATCAGCAACTGCATACTGCCAGCTTAAAGTCAGGAAGAATATCCATGGGTAGGCAAAGTGAACAGCTCATTCATTAAGATGGTTATTTAAACTAAGATGTCTGAGCAAAAAATGCTTGGCTCCTTCCTGAAGATCAATCTGCAGTTGGTCTTTATAGAACTAGAAAAAACACCTTTGGAGACAGTCCAATTTTTAAGGGAAGCTATACCCAAAGGGATGATAATATAGTCAATTGTAACCAAACTCATTTTGTGTCTTTTGTAGATGTAGTCAATGCACAACTCCAAAAGTTCCTGTGAGCATACACATAAAATTGGTACTGGTTACTGCAGCAGAAGTGGGTGGGGTAACTGGCTTGGGCCATTGCAGTACAGGGGCAGGAGAGACAGTCAGTCAGTGCAGGAGCCACTGTGTAAGCTATAGGGACAGCATTTTTGCAAAAGTGACTTGCAAGGCAGCACCTCCTTCTTCCGCAGGGCTGGTGAGCAATGCTGAATACTCCTGAAGGAGCTTTTGTGTCTGTACATAGGGAGATAGATGCCCAGAGAAGCAGCAGACATTTGTCAGCAAAGCAGAGAGTCAGGTGCTGGTTTACAAGAAGAAGAACAAATAAAGAGGCCTTGCAGCAGTGAGGCTGAGAAAAGGACCATTGTTACATGACTGGTAGAAAGAGACCTATGCCAGCTTATCTCTGATGATTGTGTAGTCTCACATCTCAGCTAAGGATTCTGGGAAATGAAATACTGAGCTCTCTGCAGTAACTCCAGAGCAGATGCAATTTCAGTAACATTACAAAATCCAATAGAGTTGTGAGGAAATTCATTCTATCCTTTCTCTGAGGGACAATTTCCATACAAAGACACAACCACTGTGGTCTTCTGGTCCTGTAACATGCATGCTAGTATCCAAAGGTCTTACAGTGCTGACTCCAGAAAAATTCTGTGTTCTGCAGTGCAGTGAAAGAATATCCAATTATTGCTTAACAGTTATTATCTGTAACTACACATTAACTCATGGGTGCCTGTTATGCCATAGATTTTTTTACACCTCATTGCTGAGGGTCAACTGCACTCACCAGTTGACAAGCAATTCCTTTGGACACATTGCTTAGTATCTTTTCTGTATGAAAAATGCTTTTTATTTAGGTCTTCCAGAGGGATACAGCTGACCAAACCTAAAACTGGGTTTTGGCAAGGGAAGAAACATGCAAGAAAACAAGAATGCATAGGTCCACAGATTACAGGAGGTTATGTCCATTAATTCCCTCCAGTGTTTAGTTAGTATAGGAGGATACTGCCAATTAGGGAAACTGCTTACTTAGTCTGAATGGCAGGGCAAACCTACACAGCATCAGCTCCAGTGAAGTCACTATAGCATCTAATGCATAAAAAGGTCAACTTTACTTTGCAATAATTGCAAGGGTAAGTGGTTATTTGGACATATCTGCTTTGCTACTTTTTTCTTTCCCCTCCTTAGAAGCGATAGAAAAATCAAAGGCAGTTGCTTTATAAACACTTAGGCAGTACGTGCCTTGAAATGGATTTCTTTCTGAGAACTTTCATTACAGCTTCTTCTGCAGTGGGTAGGAAACTCACACCCACCACACACCCCCAAGGTCTATCTGACTTCTTTACACAATGTACAGCACAATCACTCTGTACTTCCACTACAGAAGGTGGCCAACCGCGTGACTGGTTACCATAGCAGCTGCAAGAACCAAAAAAATTCCAGTGCTGAATGTATGCACGAGTCTGTTGCTTTAGCATCACTTTATTTACCATGAACAGCATCAATGGGTATGCCTCAGAATGTCCCAGTGATTGATGAGGAAAGAGACACTGTTCATTGCCACATGGAAAACAGCATGCCTTCACCAGAAGAATGTTTCCTGTCAGTCTCTTGACTTTTGTAACGTCTAGAGATATTTTTCTGGAGCCATAATCTTAGACATTCAAGCTAGGATTTCTATTTCTTGTATGGGAAAGATTGGTCCTGGAGATTTTCCATGCTGGAATCACTGGTCTTTTTCTTGTCATGTGCTGAGTGTTGGCTGCCAGGGACTGAGCAGTAACGACAGGCAATAACAACTGATTCTTTTCCAGTAACAATGCCAAAACATAGTATCACAATACCAGTAGCTGTCTCAATGCTATTCACTCTTTCAGACAGAATCAGTGAACTTTCTGCAGGTGGTCCATGTAGGTAAGGAATTTCTCCTTTTTCTCTCCCTAGCAGTCTCTTTTCAGCAGATTTGAATCCTGGAAAAATATCATCCCTCAGAGAAGGCTGCAGCAGAATGGGGCTCTCCTCCTAGACCATCTCACCTTATGGGATCTATCTCCCCAAGGACCTACAGCCTTTTGTTAATCTGATGCATACAGCAGCTCTGGTTGACCTGCTTCTCTCTCCATTACCCAAGCGAGGACATGGTGGGTGTAACAGCACACCAGTGCTACACAGCAGAGTGAAAAAGGAAGCACAGTAAAGGGAAGAGCAAAATAAAGCCAAGTACTGTCACTACAGGCAGTAAAGCGAGGACCTAAGGCTGTTGTAGATATTTTGATAGAATATCCTCTTAGTTTTGGTAACAAATTTACTACTGCGAGCATTTAGAAGCGTGTTGGTATTATGGTGCTGGTATACCATCCACTATCAAAGGCATTCAGCTCCCGACAGTATGTCACACTTGGACATAATCCAAAGCCAGTGACAGTCCAAGACCTGTGAGTTATAAAGCTAATCCCTGCATGCTTGTTTATATAAGAAAGCTCACATTTCAACCCAAAGCCCAAAAGTGAGATATACCTCAACATGCAACAAATTACAGATGACTCACAAAATCCAAGTTCAAGTCGTTTGGACTTCAGCACAAAAAGCTACCACCTAAGCATCTAAGCAGCTGCTTGGCCAAAGGTTTCCTTTCTTCTAAGTTTCTTTAAAAAGCAATGCCCTTAAGAATAACAGGAGCCTCAAAAAATTCAGTCCTTTTGTTTTGAATATAATTTGCCTAAACAAATGAAACACAGCAAGTACAGATTACTTAGCTAGTAGTCTAAAATAAAACTTAATGCTGCAAATATGATCTTGGCAAACATCTAGAGTGCTCAGCTAACATCTTTACAGGAGAGATTTGTTTTGTTTTCTCACACAGAGAACAGCTGATCCACACACCTCCAGAAACAAAAGCATGAGTTGCTACAATCTTGGTCAAGATGCTGTAGCTATTAGTTGCAATAAATATTTGTCTTTGCAGACTACCATAGAAAAAGCTTACCGGTTGCAACCTCTCCTTTGGTTTACAGCTCTTTCACCAAAGTGAGCCATAATTTGTTCTCAGGAGACCAAGACAGAAGTGCTCAGGAGAATATAAGGACTACAGCTGCCACCTTCCTTCACAAAGGCAAAGGGAGGGCAAGCTCCACACAAACCTTCCTTGTTAAGCAAGGTGTTGCAGGCAAAAACAAATTAGGAATATCAGGCTGGAAGGAGCTGCTAGAAGAACCCAACACTAAGGTTTTATTGACACCTCACTATTTAATACCTTTCCTAGAGTGATCAGCTGAGGAGTGGTCACACCCATTGCTCATGCTGAGAGCACCCTCAGAGCCTCACCTGAACAGCCATGCCAGAGCCTACCTAGTTTGTTAAAGCTTGGGATGATAGCCCACACTGCTCTGATGAAAAATTAATTTTATTGCTACCATATATTTTTTATTATTTCTACAGCATAATAATTGAGCTCTAAACACCAGCATTTTCATATGACAACATCTAACTATACACAAACAGAAGATTGCTTACCTTACTTTATTTCATGTTTCCATGACTCTCTTGTGTAAATGCTTCTATTCCCACAGAACAACAGTCTTCCAGCTGGTTTTTGATTTTGGGGAAACAATTAACTTAGCATACCATCTTTTCTAAGAAATTTAGTCCCAAACCCAAGTCCCTTATTCAAATTAGATTTTCAGTCAAGAGCATTATAATTATGTCTGTTTTACCCAGACATTTTCCATTAAGGTATGACTGCCTTTATTCTGCTGTCTTCCTCATAGAGCAATAACTATGAGGAAAATAATAAAAAAAAAGTAGTTTTAAGTTTTGCCTTTTATTGGAAAAGTTTATTAGTATACTGATACCTCTTCAAGACTAAACTTACCTTGTAAAATTGCAGAGATTTTAAATATGGGTCAGTGTAAGTGGTATCAGTTTGTATGTAGCCAGACAAAGTTGGTAACAGATGTGCTTATGTCAGCTCTGATAACACTATAAATTCATTTAACAGAGACTTCATAATGTCTGCAAAATGATATTCAAAAGTAATTACTTCCCTTGTAGCATTCACTCTGTCTCACTGTTGAATGTAATCTTCACATATTAGTGTATCACGCATTTGGAGAGGAATTGGTGAAGTAATTGCTAGCACAGTGAGGAGTGATCATCATTCATCTTGTGCCACAGCTTTGCTCTAAAAGCCTGGCTTTTAAAGGGACTAGCCAAAAAAGGTAACCTACCTCTTAAAAAATGTGTGAGAGGTTCAGATATTTTATCACTTGATTACTAATAATGAGTAGGCTTTCTATTTGTAACACAGTACACACAGCTATGGGAAATTATGGCAGCATGCCTTCCTTTAATTTGATAATGCTGGGAAAGGCTGTGGAAGTTGGCTTACCATCTATTTTCTAACACTTCAAAGATTCAGTAGATACAGATGCACTTTTTAGAAAGCCATGGGAAATGCCTGACTCTTCATGTGCTCGTTACCATTGCAAGAGGGAGCCTCCACAATATGAAGCAGAGAAGCACTGCATCTGGTTTGGAGTTTTGGAAGATCAGACCCTCCCTGTGTTGCTGAGATCATTAAGCTGCTTTTTTAGCATCTCTCTTCTTCCGATACACGCTCAGCAATAAAATGTAGCAGGCTGTTAAGGATGAAGAGCAATGGAAGCAATTCTTGCTCTTTCATTTGTAATTGGGATAAAGCATTTATGACTGTAACTCTCTTGGCAATGGAGTGACTCACAGGGATCATGCTCTTGAGTTTGACTCAGCCACTAGCTCTGAGTAAGGCGAGGAAGCTTGAGTCTCTTTTTTCAGAGGAGAGAGCAGAGTGCAGAAGACAAACCTTGAGTCCTCTGAGCACAGAGCAACAACCTGCCTAAGCTCTTCTGTGATGCCTGTTCCATGCAGCTCCTTATGAGCAGGCTGGGGAAGTCTCCATGACCTTGGCGGGATTGCAGAGGTTACCTGTTTCTTTAAATAAAGCGGCTCCTGGGGATAGGGAGGGAGGAAGATTTATAAAGGCTGTAAAAGCATTGTAGCCTTCACAAAACATTTAATAAGATTACAGATTGCTTTTGTTTGTTTGTTAATTTATGAACTCTTGGGGAAAAAACAATCAGAAATTACTCATTCTGTCTCCAGCTCCCAAACAGGGAGGCTAGAAAGTTGAATCCTGCTCAGCCTTCCTTTCGCTTGAAGGATCAGCCCTCAATTACATACTGTTAAAAAGTTAATCATTATTCTGATTCTCTTTCTTCTTGATTATTAGATATTGATTGCATCGTTTTTTACAGTTTGTCTTCTTCAGTTCTCTGAGTTGCATTTTCTTTCTTCTGTGGGTGTGTTCCCCCTCTTTTCCCCTTCTTGCTTTGCAGGAGGATTTGCACATTGTTAATATTATTTTTACTATATTTCTCCTTGTTCTTATTTTAAAACAACCTGACCAGACTAAGCTCTAGTCCTTGCTCCCAGACCTTTGTTTCCTTTACCCTAATCTCATTCCCATAACCTACAGCAACGAGGAGGGTAGAGCTGTAGTAGTCAAGCAGAGGTTCCTAGAGACTTTCTTAATCTCCCATCCATGCAGGATGGTTTAGAGGTCCTGAGGGCAGTACACAGAGCTGCGTGTCTTGGGTCTGGTTCAGGAAGGAGCAGTACATGGGATCCCTAGTCCCTGCTGCCACATAGCAGGAGGAAAGTAGGATGAGCAGAAGCTGAATAACTCCTCCCGAGCCAGGAACAGGGCTCAGCTACCACCTCTCCAACAGCAGGATGTTTAATCACAGCCCCAGCAGACCTTGCTGTGGGTGGGCTGCAGAACGTGGAAAATTTGAGGCATCTTTTCCCTAATCTCCCTGCTCATATACAGAAAGGCAGGATGGAGCCCACAGAAGGACTCAGCTCTGTTTTCACTGTACAAGGACATAACACGCTGGCCTGGGTTTCTCAGCAGTCAAATATTTGCCTGGTGGGCTGTCTCCAGAGCTGTTTCCAGCAGTCAGGCTAGACTGCTTCCTGCAGCCACAGAGCCCCACTCCTCCCCTCGCCCATCCCTCCTCTCACACAACATGCCAGAGAGAATTTGAACATCCACACAGAACCTCATGTTTGAGGTTTCATCCAAAATACACCCTTCTACCACCCACTCAGAGGAAACTAATTTTATTTGTCTAACAAGAACGAAGGGCCGAACAAGTTAACCTCACCAAGCTCACAGCCATGAATCCAGACTTTTACGTCTCATTTATAACACCCAAACCCACTGCTGCAGCTAATCCTTATACAACTCTGATAAATCTCCCTGTGTCAGAAGCATCACAGGAGCCATTACTTTACTTCTACCAACTTGTCAAAAAAAGGAAGGAAAAACAGCCGAGGAAGAGAGGCAGAGACTCCTTTCCTTCTTTGCATTCTGGAAAGATGCATTCCAGCAGGTGCAGGAGATGGATAAAGCAGGGTGTGTTGAATTAATAAACACATGCTCTCTCCTTATTACTAATTCCACAGCCTAGGAACTTAAGGAATAAAAAATAAAAAAGGGATGTCTTTTGTGCTGCTAACTTAGAAAAAACAATCCTTGCAGAGAGGTGTGAAAGACAATGCCAGGCAACCTACAGTTTAAGTAGGACATAGAGTTGAATGTGCTCTGTAATGCCACTGAAATAATTTTCCTGTGGTTGGCAACCCAATATATCCCTGAGGTTTAAAGCAGGGTTTCAGAAGCATCAAGGTGGAGAGAGAACTCTGTTTGGAGGGGACTGGCAGACCTGCCATCAGCATGCTGCCTGCTGCACCACGGGTAATAGTCATCGCTCACAGAATCACAGAATCACAGAATCATTATGGTTGGAAAGGACCCTCAAGATCATCTAGTCCAACCGATAGCCCTACACTACTCTTACCCCTAAATCATCCCCTGAAGAAACACATCTATCCTCTTCTTAAAAACCTCCAGGGATGGTGACTCCACCACCTCCCTGGGCAGCATATTCCAATATCTCACCACTCTTTCAGTAAAGAAATTNTGGTCACACTATTCCTGATACAAGCCAGGATGCCATTGGCCTTCTTAGCCACCTGAGCACACTGCTGGCTCATGTTCAGCCGGCTGTCAATCAGCACCCCCAGGTCCTTCTCTGCTGGGGAGCTCTCCAGCCACTCCTTCCCGAGCCTGTAGCGCTGCTGGGGGTTGTTACGCCCAAAATGCAGGACTCTACACTTACCCTTATTAAAACTCATCCCATTGGCCTCTGCCCATTGATCCAGCCTATCTAGGTCCCTCTGCAGAGCCTGCCTACCCTCAAGCAGATCGACACTCCCACCCAGCTTAGTGTCATCTGCAAACTTACTAAGGGTGCACTCAACTCACTAAATCTCCACTTAGAAAGAGGGAGTAAAGATACTGCCAGTTCATCTATCTGTTCAGACAATGTGCCTACAGGTATCCCCAAACTCCACTCTGTATACACTCACACCCATATCAGTGCTCTCTTACAGTAAAGGTTTCCAAATGCAAAGGGAAAAAACATATACTTCCCGACTACGTGATTTACTGCAGGTTAACAAAAGATGAAAGAGTGGAGAGAGAGGTAAAAGATGAATCTGGATGAGGATGAGCAGTGCCTCCACTTTGAATGGGCTCGCTGCCCTGTCACTCTGCAGACAGGCAGACAGGCTTTGCATTTCAAGGCTGCTGCACAGAGAGCGTACACCATTCTCACACAAAGATGACTAAGACCTTGACTGTTCGATTTGCCAAGCCCCTGAAACAATCCTAAGTAAATACACTACTCTCCAGAATCCCCTCAAGGTCAAAATTTTCACAAAGACTCCCTCATTGGCTTACTGCTAGCTGATTTCCTTCCAGCAGAAAGCTTGTAGCTGCTCCAGTAATTTTTTATCCATCTGATCCTAAAACTTCAAAGGAGTTACTGATATTTATGTGTCCTTGGGACCAGTTTCCTGACTAGTGAATTTTAGTTATGATTTTTCCATGTGCACAGTATTTTAAATGTTAAGAACATACAGAAATTGTTTACAGAAGTAAATATGGGTAATAAGAAGAGAATTTGCAAACATGCTGCAATTGACAGGCTTTTCCGGCCTTTTTCTTGTGTTTGGATGAGTGGGTGCGTGATGAATATTAAGAAAAAGAAAATAACTTGCAGGTTTTTGTCAGCAGTTGAAATCCATGCTGTTAGAGACACAGCACTTGCTGTGTTTGTCTATGTTGTCCCTGCACTCCTAGCAGCACTCTGGGTATACCCTTTCTTCAAGAGCTTTTGCTTGTTGCAGCAAATTATTTTTGAATGCACATTTTTCAATTGTACATCCAAAACCAGTGAGACTAGTTCTCATTCCTGCTCTGCTGAGTGCTTCCAGCTCCCTGCCCATCTGCTTGGCTTCTGGCCCAAGTAGGTTAGAGCACAGTGTGTCTGTGGTCCCTTCTTTGTCCCCTGGTGCACCACAGCTGTAAGATTCTGCTGTAGTAACGAGCCCTGTTTTGTCAGCAGACAGATTCACAAGCATGTAGCATCCTAGGGGACCCAGGTTCAAAGCTGGGAAGCAAATCCTTGTGAAGAACGCTTTCCAGCATCACATTCCCACCACAGGACCGATGCTAGCATGGGAACCTGAATTTAAAGGTGACTGGAGCTTTCCTGGTGTTTAGGGATGCTTGCAGATGGGATTTTGGCATAGTTCATTAGGGAGACAGGATGAACTTTTTTACAAAGAAGAAAGCATCTCAAGAGCCCAATCAGCAGCAGCACGAGGTTGTCTTAAAATTTCTGGTACATTTTTTTCAGCGCTGGAAGGAATACACAAACACACTTCTCCTGAAGGAATGTATCTGTTAGGATTGCACATCTAGTTCTTGGGCTCTCTCCCATGATAGGAAATAGAGTGTTTCTTTTTCCCTCTCATCCCGAGGATATCTTCATTATGTTCTGCTAAGAGCTCAGCATTACATGACGATGTTGCTAACGAATGCCTCCAGGCTTCAAAGGGCAGAGTCTCAAGAGCTTTATGATTAAATACAATAATTTGCAGTTCTGTAGTACCTTCCATCTGAAGATCTCAGCTGTTTGTACAGATTCCTGTGAGTTAAGCTCAGTCTCTCACTAGTGAGCTATTTCTGATAAATACCAAATATCCTGGTAGCCAGGAGACTTTCCCAAGAACCCAGAGACCAAGTTTTGAGCCTCTCACCTCTGACTGGGGTGAGAACTGAGGCCAACGCTCTGGGAAGGTTTTCTCCGCATCAGTGTGTGCTGATAGGGGAAAGGAAATGTCCCACCACACCTTCTGGCAGTTTGGAAAAGGGTAAGCTCTTCTCAGCTCTTTAAGTGAAGGCCATACATAAAGGATCCCAAACAGATGAATATTCCTCCTGGAAGAGTCCTAAGGAGCTGGGTCTAAGGCTCGTATATCCTCAGTATTTCAAGGCTGGTTCATCAAAGGCCGAACATAGGAAGCTCCATCCTACAGTTTGTTTGAGTTCCATTAGAAAGGAAATTTGACTCAGTCCTTGTACTGTATGTAGGATGCTGATGCCTAGCACAGGGCTCTAGATTTTATACAGTCCACTTGATGTCATCCTCCATGATTAAATAATTCAAGAAAAGTTATAGAATGGCCAGACAGGATATGTTTCTTCTCTTTTTTTTGTTTCTTCTGTTCCAGTCACTGCATCTCCACCCTGAGCAAAGGTGATTATTGGCAAAATATTTTCAGACAAGAATAAACATGCTTTCATTCTATTTAATGTGACCAGTAAATGTTTACAGGTTAAAAAAAAGTAATCTCTGATTATTCTAGCTGCTTTTGTTTCAGGAACCAAAGGTTAGAATAGTTTTAGAGCTCAGATCCTGGAAGTAACATGAATGAAGTTTCCACTGTATCATTAGATCTAACATTTTACTCTCAAGTGTCTTAATTAGAGATTTAAAGCCCCTACATTAAGTAGAGTTGTCATACAAGGTTTTGTTAGTGAGATGTTTTTATGAGCAGTCAGGTCATGTGTCAAGTGGATGCATGTTCAAGTTGCCAAGTTCAGATCCCTGTTTGTTCAGTTTTAACTGTTCTAGGTCTAGCTTTTTTGAATAGGAAATCCCACTGAACTGCAGGTTGTGGAGAAGTCCAGAGAAACAGAAACAGCAATTAGTGGATTAGCTTGAATTAATTGTGTTAAGTAATACAATGTATCAACAAAGTAGATTAGTCTTGAAGGGTTCTGCTGTATTCTTTCTAGCACTGTCTGATATATGCTAGAAGCAAAATAACAAAATTTCTTTCAGCAAGATGGGAAGAGAAACACATGGTCAAGGCAGGGCAGCTGATGAAATCCTGCCAGAGGGGGAGGTCTGAGACACGTCCACATGCAGGCAGCTGGAGGAAAATGCATTCACCCAGCCAATGACAAAGACTATCCAAAGGTCAGGGGGTAGCTAAGCAACAGAAAGGAAAAATCCTCCATCACTTCCAGCTGGAAATAAAAAAAAAACAAACAAACCCAAACATCTCTGGCATTTAATGACAGAATTGTCCAGTGGGTAGGCAGCAAAGTTATGGGAGCAGATGGTGTCTAGATTTACTCTGTTTGCAGAGTTCCTTTGTGTCATTAGGCAAATGAATTATTTGTGCCTCAGTTTCCTCACCTAAAAATGTATATGGTAATCCTCAACAACTATAATGCACCTTATCATCATAGCAGGGCTGAAAGGTCTCCATTTCTACACTGCTTTAAGACCTTCAAGTAAAAGAAGCTGCAGAAGTTGAGACTAATATAGCTATTCTCTGGTTATTTCTAATAGGTAGACACACGGTAGGAACCATTTGGATATGTGTTAGTGTAGGTGGAAATGACTCATGACTGGGAGCTAGCTGCTGCAGACTGGCTGCTTCTACAGTCCTAAATAAATCCCATAAAACAGACCTTGAAAAATAAAGTGAATCTTATTGCTCCTTTACTGATTAACTTAATATATTTAATGTGTACATGTAAGCATGTCTTAATTTACACACATCAGAACATACCTACACTCCCTGTGTTATATCTACTCTTCAAATTACTTGTATAATGACCAACTAATACCAAAGAGGGACCCAATGTTTATTTCCCCCCTACAAGTACCAATATCATAAGATGACCTAGAAAAAAAAACATAGAGAAATTTCCTAAACATTGCTGACATGCTCTTTCAGAGACCTGTTCTATCCAGAAGGGGTTTTGGCAATAAATGTAATGCAGTAGTGTGGATAAAAATGTGAGTGACAAAACTAAAGCTTATATTAAGACCAGAGAAGCTAAGGAATTAAGATCAGAGTTTAATTCCCAGTTCCATCAGGGATTCTCTGGCTTCCTGAGGGAGACAGGTGAGCTCCAAACCGCTGTTGGAACAGGTCACAGCTGGGATGAGCTCCTGCAAAAGAAACTTGTGCTGGCGGCTCCTCAGGACATCTCCACTTCCTTACCTCTGCACAGTGTTTGTGCATACGCTGAGCAAAGTAGCTGTCAGGTATTTACCCGCTTGATTTGTATCTTCAGATCTGCATTTTTCTCTTCAGGGTAGGGACGCAGCTTTACCTTTAGGGTAGAGGATGCCAAGTGTCTTCCCAGACAGGCAAAGAAGAGTAAGCACTAAGCTGTACTCACCATTTCTTTCCATTGCAACAGGGATCTGTTTCATGATTGCAAAAAAGTAGATGTAAGCTACTCACAACATTTCCTTCTGGTCTTGGCAGCTCTCAGCCAGCACAGCACCATAGGAAAGGTACGAGACAACGGCAGCACATAACAAAGAGGAGGCTCTTTTTGGGGCTATCTTTGCTGGGTTCCATCGAGGTTCCCACCCTGAAGACACTGTACCTGGGAAGTGGACATGGGTTCCCTGGCAGACTGGAGCATCACCGTCCCCTCCAGTCAGATGAGGGGGATGCAGCTGCCTGCAGCTGAGAAGAGAAAGCTCTGCCCCTGCCCACACCAGGGAACAACCAGAAAAGGGCACGTCAGCCCGCGCTGTTCCTGCTCACATACCAGGCACACATCTTCTCTCGCCTGCTCCCACACACCAGCACGCAGATATTAAAGCAACTGCTGAGAGGCAGATAGTCAGAGATCCGCTGATTTATGTCACACGTAACTTTGGCAGAAGCAAACTTGGAGGTGGAAGCAAGAACATTCCAGTGGCAGCATTTCAATGCCAGATTTGAAAATCAGGGCCTAATGTTTCTGTAAATTAAAATGAGCTGATTAGTCAACAGGCTAAGTAAGAGAGTTCTCCAGCTAGAAAAGGACTGTAAAGGCAAAGCCTGTAAATGTAAATGCTCCGAGTTAGGCTGCTGAGAGCATTCAGAAATCTCCCTCACAGAATGTCAGTGTGGTGAAATACTGAGGAATGCCTGCAGATAAAGCTGCTAAACCCTGCTCCAAGGTACCTCCTGTCACAGATCCCGGGAGAGTTCACGATACAGACCTTCTGCTGTTGTCCTTGCCAGGAAATAATATTGTTAACTGTAAGTCTACAGTTATTTTGTCTGTTTCACCCTCACCCACTTCCATAGTCCTTCATGCCTCCCATCAGAGATTCACCTGCTTTGGAAAGGATCTCAGAAAAGTTCCCAAACTACAGAGCTGGGATTACCTTCTTTTGAACATACCATGGATATTTTTGCAGTTTCAGGCCCCATAATTTCTAGAGGTCACTTATTCTGCATGCAAGAAACACAGAGCATGGAATAGCATTTTCAGAGACACTCAATTTCCAGCTAAGTCAGTGAAAAGCATTAATTTCTTTACCTCTTTCTTGCAACAAATCTTGCTGTAAGTTTTCAAAACCCAAATATCCTGGGAGGAGAGGAGTGGAAACACAAAATGGGTGTCTGAGACCCACCCTAAAGGCAAAGATATAATAGCAAAAACCAAAGCCAAATGGAGAGTTTGATAGTCCATTAACTGAAAAACTGCCCCACAGAAAGCCTGTGACTGGCTGCTCTGCATAACTACATTCCCAAGTATTTTCTGTAGCTAATAGGTCACTCCCATTTTGGCATGTGAAGTAATCTGATCCAACTTGAGTTGTGTGAGTGGGGGGCAGCTGGGCATGGGAGTGTGTGACTTGCTAAAATAAGACATAAGCCCTTGAAAACAGCTTGATGCAATCTTTGAGGAGGTTGGTCAAGCCTTCTAACGAGAGACTCTTATTTTTCCCTTGCATCTGACCAGGACTGTTCTATTACTAATGATAAAAAAGATCCTTTCCTTCATTTATGTGTCCTTGTGATAAGCATCCAGATAAATGAGATTTCAGGCCCACTGCTGTTTCAGACACTGGTTCCTCAGCCTACATTTGTTTTTTCTTCTCCAGGAAAACAAATGAAGAGAAACAGGAAGGAGAAAGTGCTTTTCACTCCAATGATCTGGGAGGGATAAAAAGAGAAACAATTTAGAAACAAAACTATCCCCAGCTGGAAAGCAGAGGTTTGCCCTGAGAAAAGGCAATGTGAAGAGCAATTGCTAAACTTTTGCTGAAAATAATGAAAACCACCTGCAATATAGCTCCCTAAGGAGGCTAATTAAGTGAGAAAGATTGGTGCTTATTGGAACTCAGCAAAATTTAAAGTATTAGCTCTCACATGACTAATTTGCTTGCTATTTTAGGGAAACATACTTTTTCTTTGTTATACTGATTAAATGACAAGATTGATTGACTCCCTGTGTTATTTTGAGTGACTTGCATATATTTATACCCTCCAAACCACATATGTGCTAAATTATTTACACCTTCTACACATCAGTGCCCCAAAAGCCCATTTCTATATTCTGCTGTGTGTCCAGCTAGCCCCAGGAGCAGGATTTTATACTCACAGATGGCCTCTTTTCTTGTACAAATAAGAAATTTGTAACCATTTTAATATATTTATCTATCTATCTATCCATTTTACATCAGGCCACTTACTTTAACTTTCCTCTACTCTAAAATGGCCTGTCTCACAGGCTACTTGAATAATTTCTAGCATAGGAAGGGTGCTTTGCAAATACAGAAAATCACAGTCCTGACTCCAGGGGGTGTAATACAGAAAGAATTAAAACACATAATGGAGAAGAGAAAGAGGACAGATGTGCAAGCAATAGGAATAATCACACTGCTAATGCATACCTAACTGGCTTCTTCTCTAATGTCTGCAACATTTATTTTGCAATACTTTTTATCAGTTCACTGTACTACTGTATGAGCTGATGCTTTTGTTGTCCCTGTAATCCATGGCAATGCACATAGAACATATTGGATCCTGATGGGATGCATCTCAAGGTCCTGAGGGAATTGGCTGTGGTCATTGCCAAGCTACTCTCTATGATATTTGAGAAGTCCTGATGACTGGAAAAAGGGAAACATTGCACCCATTTTTAGAAAGGGTAGAAAGGAGTACCCCAGGAGCTACCAACCCATCAGACTCACCTCTGTGCCTGGGAAGATCATAGAACAGATCCTCCTAGAGTATATGATAAGGCACATGGAGGACAGGGAGGTGATTTGAGACAGCCAGCATGGCTTTACCAAGTGCAAGTCCTACCTGACCAACCTAGTGACCTTCTATGATGGAGTGACTACACCAGTGTACAAGGCAAGTGCAACAGACGTCATCTATCTGGACTTGCGTAAGGCCTTTGACACGGTCCTCCACATCATCTTTCTCTCTAAATTGGAGAGATAAGGATTTGATGGGTGGACTCTTCAGTGGATAGTGATTTGTTTGGATGGTCATATCCAGAAGGTAGAGTTCAATGGCTTGATGTCCAGATGAACTAACAAGTGGTATCCTTCAGGGGTCTGTACAGGGACAAGTGCTGTTTAGTATCTTCATCAATGGCATTGACAGTGGGATTGAGTGCACCCTCAGCAAGTCTGTAGATGACACCAAGCTGAGTGGTGCAGTTGACACACCTGACGGATGGGATGCCATCCAGAGGGACTTGGACAAGCTTGAGAAGTGGGCCTGTGTGAAATTCATGAAGTTCAACAAGGCCAAGTGCAAGGTCCTGCACCTGGGTCAGGGCAATCCTCATTATCAATAGAGGTTTGGATATGATGCGATTGAGACCAGCCCTGCAGAGATGGACCTGAGGGTACCAGTGAATGAAGAGCTTGACATGAGCCAACAATGTGCACTTGCAGCCCAGAAAGTCAGTCATATCCTGGGCTGCATCAAAAGCAGTGTGGCCAGCAGACTGAAGGAGGTGGTTCTGCCCCTCTACTGTGCTCTGGTGAGACCTCAACTGGACTACTGTGTCCAGTTCTGGAGTCTGAGCATAAGAAAGACAAGAACCTGTTGGAGTGGGTCCAGACAAAAATAGTCAGAGGGTTGGAATACCTCTGCTAGGAGGAAAGGCTGAGATAGCTGGAGTTGTTCAGCCTGGAGAAGAGGAGGCTCCAGGGAGATCTTGTGGCCTATCAGTACTTAAAGGGGGCCTATTAGAAAGATGGAGACTGCCAATGGCTTTAAAGTAAAAGAAGGGAGATTTAGACTTGATACAAGGCTAGACAACAGAAATTGCTGTGAGTCATCAAGTGCTGTGAAACACGATGTCCCACTCTAAGATAGACCCTTGAAATCAGTGACTTCTCTTCAGCTTCTGTTCTCCATTCCTCAGCTCTGCATTCATGAGATACACCTCCACATTCATGGAACACAGGTAGTGCCCTCCATCTCCAAGGGGAAGAGAGAAAAGACATGAGATAGTATTTGTGAGGCATGCAGTTACTATAGCAATAAGCAGCACAGAAAAACTCATGAGGAAAGTAATTGCCTTCAACATGGATAGTATGCAGTCGGTAAGGCATGGAAACACACTCCAAACAGCAAAGGGGAAAAAAAATGAGCAGCTGGAGTGAGCAGTGAGCATCATCCATCCTGTATGCTTGGTGAGGGAAGGGCCCTCTGGAGTGCTATGTGATCATAAAATTAATGGTGGTCTTTTACCATACATACAGGCATTCTCAACCTTGGCACTTCCAACTTTTGAAGGCCTGACTTTGAAATTTTGTTGATGAGGACAGAGAGAGTGGAGCATATAGTTCCCCAGATTATAAAAGTAGAAATTCCATTTTGTAGAATCAAGCTAGTACACATCATCTGGGACATAGGTCTCCTGCACAGACCTCTCTTGCTTTGACCAAGGAAATAGCTGGCTGCAATAACTATCCCTCACCCTTATGATGTGGAGCGATGGGAAGGTGCAGAAATCTTGGCTTTCTCAAGGGAAGGTGGTTGCTTACAGAAAAATATTCTCCACCCAAGATTTTTCCCTCTGTTCCTTCTTTCCAAACTGTCTGTACTCTTCCTCATCTTCGTCTCCTTGCCCAAATTTCCCTCTGAATTTATGTGTTTTCCCATTGTCAGCTTCACTCCCATGGTAAGGCTAACACCCAGTTTCCCATCTAGGACAGCTTGTGCAGTTCTGTTAGTTATCCCAGCCTGTTTCTTAGTTGCCTATCCTAAACAATGGGAATTCTGCCTCTGGATCTTGGTTTCTTGTAAGCTCTGTCTTCCTCTTCCCCATCTCCTCCTCTGATTCAGTTTTCATGACCACCCATTAGTTTCTATTTTCAGAAAACTGAGATTCTCCTAGAAGCCAATTGTAGCAATTCTGGCTAGCGAAAATATTCAGTATTGTGAGATGGGTTAAAAGTCACAAGTACTGGCAGTGCTGCAAACTTTGACAGACATATTTTTACAGGCTAAAAATACACAAATAAGTCCTGAGATCAACCCTTATCACAGGGTGTTGTTGCAACTGCTGCTTTACAGCAGTTTTCTGTGATTTTTGGTAGAATACTTTGCATACCCTGCGTGTGAGGAGAATCATTGCAGGTATTCAAGTAATTAGGACTATGTGGCTTTCCTTAAAACAGTTTCAAGGAAGAAGAGTGCTTTATGAAAAACTCCAAACTACATTTGGTTTTATATTTCCTGATGAAGAGGGTTTCCTAAAACTCCCTGTCTTGGCTCTTGAGAACAGGCTGGTAGTGAGGTGAAAGGGGAAAAAGTATGCTTGTGACCCAAGCCTTCCTTCCACTTTCAGTATAAAGACCTAAGAAGGTGAGGGCAGCCAGACATGGTCCCAGAATAGGCCAATCTCTCACAGCCAGTAAGGGGTGTTTAGTGAAGGGCAAGCACAGGGATTTTCTGTCCCCAGGATGCAGCTTAAGGACTTCTTGATCTTTGCTGTAGCTGCATCCATGGAACCACCCTTGACAGACTTTTGTACCACAAATATAGCCAAGAAATTGAGTTCTGTTTGTTCTGGTTTTTTGAGGTTGTTTGTTTTTGTTGGCTTTTTTAGTTGTATTTTTGTTTGGTTGGTTTGTTGGTTTTTTGGGTTTTTTTTTAATATCATAGAATCATAGAATAGTTTGGGTTGGAAGGGACCCTAAAGATCATCTAGCTCCAGTCCCACCCCCCCACCATGGGCAGGACATCTTCCACTAGACCAGGTTGCTCAAGGCCTCATTCAACATGGTTTCGAACTCTGCCAGGGATGGGGCTTCTACAACTTCCCTAAGCAACCAGTGTCGCACCACCCTCACCATAAAGACTTTCTTCCTACTATCTAAACTAACACCAGCCTCTTTCAGTTTAAAACCATTACCCCTTGTCCTGTCACTGCACTCCCTTGTAAAGAGCTCCTCCTCAGCTTTCCTGCAGGCCCCCTTAAAGTACTGGAAGGCTGTTTTAAGGTCCCTCCAGAGCCTTCTCTTCTGCAGGCTGAACAACCCCAACTCTCCCAGTCTGTCCTCACGGGGTAGGTGCTCCAGCCCCCGAAACATTTTTGCAGCCCTCCTCTGGACTCAAGCAGGTCCATGTCTTTCACACACTGGGGCCCCAGAGCTGAACACTGTATATACACATTCTTCTAGCATTCAGGACAAAACAGAACAGACAGCCACAAACTCATGTGCTATGGGAGAAAGCATTCAACCTCTGTGCTTTTTGCATGTGCAGACTGGCTGGGCTTGATGCATCAGGCTGCATGTTATGTGAATACAAGATTGCAAACACTCAAGAGGATCAGGGAAAGAGGGATGCAGGGACCACGAACTTAACCCAGCTTTCCTGTATTGTCATTGACATCGTGCTACCAACAGGAAGGCAACAAGTCCTGTGCCTTCTAGCCCCAGGCCTATCACTGTTTTGTTGAAAATTACTAATTCTCAGATTGTTGTTTCTAATCTGTGACTCTTGGTTTTGTGCAGTCTTCAGGTCTCCCTCCGTCCTTATTCCCCTATGATCTTGATCTTTCTTTCCCACTCCAAGAAGTGTTACAGGTACTGGCTGGACACTGACCTGAAGAACCTGGATGCCCACCATAATGACTGAGTAGTTCATTATAGCAAAATAACAGAGAAAAAAGGGTGTTTGTGAGTATAGAAATAATCTTTTGTGAATTCTTCTAGCTTTATTTACACACAGCACATCCAATCTGATGCCCAAAGCGTTGGGAGGAGCAACCTTCAGACTTTCATGTAACTGTTCCAGCTGCCAAATTCATTTTTGCAGTTTACAGCTAACAATCAATCATAGACTACTCAGTTGTTAACTTCTTTTGTTTAGATCATTTGGATAATTAAAGTACCACAAATTCCATGATGTCAGCAGGTCTCAAACAGACCTCCTGCTGGCTCTGCAATCTCTTTCAGAGATCAGAAAATAAAACAATGAATAATACTAGAAGGAGTCCAAGGAACTCATATTTTATGTTTCTTGTTTTCCTAATGACAAGGTCATATAGTCAGCAGTGTGATCAATGCAAATGTGATGTGCCTTGGAGAAAGGCCAAGGTCTGCCTGTGGAAAGGGCGATCAAAGGAAGTGTTTTGTAATAATGCAATTTACAGGTAGATAGCAGAGATCCCAAGGGTCTTTACCAAAAGGAGCAAAAGACCAGTGACTTAAATTGCCAAATCAAAAAAAAAGGTCAATGGCAAGTCCCTGAGTACTTGTACATGGGCATGATGTCCTATCCTTTGAACGAGTGTCTCTCTCTCATGTATACTACGTTTGTGTCAGCATCATTTTGCTATGGCTCAGAAAGCCTATCCTCAGCAAATATCTAGAGCTAGCAACTGTTCTGCATTTAGTTGACATGCACATAGCTGTGCTAAACCTGGCCAATCACTGCTATCTCTGCTAAGATGCAGGCAAAACAAAATAAATCCGCAGATGTTAAATTGTGTCAAATTTCTTCAAAGGGAAAACAACCACTGGTCCTTTGTTTTGCATTGTCATTTCAAGGTTAGCTCTGGAGTCATGTGGTTTTAGTTGGGCTGATCATAAAATCTGCATTCTTTGCCCTCAGAGTTGTGAGGATAGACTGAGGAACATGAATTCTAAAAGTTCATAGACAGAACTTAAATGCAGATATTTCCCCTCCCTTTTCAAGGTCTTGAATTTTTGGTTTTTTTTAAAATGTTTGGAGTTGCCACTGCTGAAACTTGTGTTCACTGGACTTTTCCCCTAAATGCCAGAAGGCTAAAGTAACCATCCAGTGAGCTGGAAATGGATGCAAAGGCCATAACTAATGCCAGAAAGGTGAATCCCTGTGACACCAATACTTCGTGGTCAAGATGCAGTGCTCAACTTGAATAGGAAAAGAGAGGATGCAAAAAAGCTCTTCCTATCACTAGTGATAGGTTAAAGTGATGGGTTAAAAAGCTTGGAACTAATAAAGATTTGATTTTAAATATGAAAAACCAAGGTCTGGGTTCAATTTATTTTTGATTCTCTTCACTGTTTTTTCTGGAAAGCTGATTACCAGTCTTCAGCTCCAACATTACTGGTTGCTTTTTCCTACTTTATATGGTCTTTCATATGATTTCTTTTTCATATGGCAGTCTTCCTTCAGCTGCCTGCAAGCTTCAAAGCTGCTGACCCTAGTTGTCCCATCCCCGTGCACAGTGGAACTCTCATACACATCTTATAAGGGGATATTGCAAGTTTGCATCATCCACTGTGGGCAGTATAGAAAGAAAGCAGGAGGAGAGAATGAGATGAACCAGACTGGTCTAATGTGCATTTAGACATGTTTGGCAATGTCCAAGAGAAAAATGGGAATGCCTTTGACCAGCCAACCATCAAGAGGCAGAAAAGCATCAAGAGATAGGTCTGTGAATGGAAACAAAGTATAGTCACTGAACACAAAGGTTAAGCAACCAGTGCTGATCCTCCTTGGCCAACAGGAAAACAAAGAAGGCAACAAAAATAGTATTGCTCTAATAACTGTATCCAGTCCTTATTAGCAATAAGGATCTATCAGGAAAATGAAACAGGAGAAACCTTGAGACGCAGGTAACTCTGCAGAATTAAAAACCCCAGGCAATTCCTATTTTCCTTGTGCAGCATGAAGGTCACCCTCCAAAACCAGAGGGGTTTCATGATGTTGGTGCACATTCTCACTGTGAATGATTAATAGATGGAGCATCATTTCACTGATTTCTAGCAGATTGCCATGCAGAGCCCAATCTAATAGGAACTCCATCCACCCACCCATCCATCCATCCTTTGTGTGGAGAAAGGCTATCTGAAAACTTGCAAATTCCATTCCTGTAACCAAACAAGACAGAGGCATCATACAGACCTGGGATTTAAAACCTGGACTGTAAGAACTAGTCCATATGTATGTAAGAAGGTTGCAAAGTGAGAAGTGCTCACATTAGCCCCACAGCTAGGCAAAAAGCAGAACATGCATGCTTACATCCACCACACCTAGCCGCTGCCAAGCAAGCCCGGAGATGCAAGCCTGGGGCTTGCAGCATTTGCTATCCCTTGGAGTGGCAGATTTTACATTTTCTCTGGGAGAGATTAGCAAGGAGAAGAATTTTTTAAAGAGTTCACACCACCATAAACTATTAAATATTTCTTTGGTTGGATCTGTCAGCATCAGGAAAGAACAATTCGGTCAGGGTGTTTGACACATGATGCATGAAGCAGCTGATAACCTTGAAACTGTGGCTCTAGAGACAGCCCTGCCTTGAGAACTGAAGCATTCTCACAGGATGGAGATAGGATTAAGCAGAGGGAAGAGGGCTGGGAGCATTCCTGAGAAGGAGTAGGATTAAAATGTTCAAGCAAGGCAAAACAATGCTTTGTAGGGTCTAACTGCAAAAGGCAAGGATTCTGATCCCTGTAGGTAGCCCTTCCCATGGATGTGTCCTCTGCAAGGGGGTTTTGTACACGAGTGCAAAATGCTAACATCCTTCCAGTCTGGAGACCATGGAACTGTGAGGCAAGAGGCTTGTCTTGCTGAAACTTGCTCTCATTCTGTCCTTATAAGCAGTGTGGAGGAGTGAGGAGCAGGCACCACACTTGCCTTCAGGTGCCTTCACAGGCTGCCTGAGCCAGCCTTGCTCATCACCGCTGGGAGAGGCAGTGGAGCAGCAAACACATGGCACCCTCGGATATAGCTCAGCCAAACATCCTCCCCTGCCTGACTTCAAAAGCACAAAGAGCACCTCACACTCTTGGCCAGCTGTGCCTGCTCAGCATGAGCTAAAGAGTCCTTAGGAGCTCATCACCACTTAAGGGCAGAGAAGAGGGGGTCTGCATTAAGGAGAGACTAGAGAAAAATGAGTTCATGCAGGTTCAGCTGCTGAAATTACAGGAAGTTTACTTAGCAACATGGTTAAAATTCAATGCTGAACTGGCACTGTATGCACCTCTGACCCACGTGTTTCGTGTAGCACCTGGCCATGTTTCTGTCCTATCAAGTCTTCCTGCTGTCTGCCTATGTAGAACAGATCAGCTTCTTCTCCTGTGAGTTTCACAGGAAGCATGGTGCAGAGACCTCTTTGCCGGGCTTGCAGACCCTCAAGTTACTGCTGCTAAGCCAAAGTACCCTTCTTTTGGTGGAAAAAAATCCTTTAGAGAGGGCCAGGAAAACTGTGGTTTCTGCAATAGCTTTCTGTCTCACAATTTGGAACCATTCTCCCTCTCCTGAGGCTCAAAAGCCAGGTTTTCAGCAGAGCTGGATGATCACAAGTTCTGCTTCTGGCTGCTACCTTTTTGGAGGACCGTTTTAGGAGAACAAATAAGTTGGTACTAATTTGAAGCAGATTTTCCAGCCAGCTGGTGTCCACAAATAAGAGCCCATAGTTAGGGCCCTGGTCACCACGGCTTATTTCTTTCTCTGGGTTCCTTATGCTGCCTAAAAGGGCAAGAAAAAGAAAGGAGAGCTGCAGGAAGGTGGCTGCAGTCCAGATTCTAGAGACTTATATTCCTCTTTTCAAATTACGCCAAGCAATTTCGCATCGTTTCAGAATTTGGTCCTTTCCCGGTGAGTGTCATTTTTCCACAATGCTGAACAAAAAATGCTTGACTTTATGAAAGAGCTTCAGGCAGGTTTTCAAGTTTTGCTTTTTTCTTTTTTTTTTTCCCCCTTTACCCCATTTGAAAAACAGCAGCCACCAGCATAAGTGGCTAATTCAGTCTTCAGGAACATCCATATATCCCCTGATAGATTTTTCAAGGAATTTTGTGCTGTTTTGATAGGGAAACAGATACAGTTTTGTGCTATTAGTCTGATGTATGTATAGCAACACAGACACCCACTCTGCACTGTGAAGATGTTTCTGCCTCATCAGAAAGAGGATTGAAATCAAGGCCAAAGGTGCCATTTTGCTGGTATATAATATCCTGGTGCACCCACAGCAGCCAGGTGCAGCTCAGGTCTCCACATCTCACAAAAGATAGAGCAGGGTTAGAGAAGGGCCACTAAGACAGCTGAAAGGATGGGGAATCTGCATTATGAGAAGAGACTAAAAAGGTTAGTACTACACTGTTTGGAGAGAAGACTGAAGCTGAGTATGATCAAGGTTTGTAAAACAACAGAGACAGTAGGTAAAACAGAAATATGGAGATGTTCACTAAGTCCCACAATACAAGAAGATGAGGGTGAAAGAACTCAAATAATCTAGAAGATACATTTAAAACAGAGTTTTAAAAGTCCATCTTTACACAGAGGGTGATAATACTTAGGACCTTCTTGCCACAGGAGGATGTGGAGTCAGCGTCAGTAGCTTCAAAAAGGTATGAGATAAATTCATGGACAAAAGGTTGACATGTGGATACCACCTAAAGCTATATGCAGGTGTATATGCTTTAGTAACCCAAATATAACAGATGTCACTGCTGGGAAAGTTCAAAGGAGAGTGAACTACAGACAGTGGCCAGGATCACACACTCTTCCTGAACAGGATCTCCTGCCATTGCCATAGACGAGGCAGTGAGCTAGGTGGATTACTGCTCTGAACCAGTGGGGCATTTGCCATGTCTTGTGTTCCCCTGGAAAAAACAATACTACCCTGCACCCCCAAATATATATATATACATGCACTATGCACCACAAGATCTCCATACTATGCAGCCAGTGGCCTGTCCATTGAAATGGTCACCAGAAAGGACAAAGGTAATGTTGATTTCTGTCCTCCTGGAACCGGAATAAGACAAATAACAAAGAAATAATTGCCACAATCAAGGCTACCTGAATTTTGGCAGGTGTCTTCTAAATTAAATTGGATTTTTTTACTGCCAATCCCCTTCAGGCCTTTAAGCTTCCTCCTCACAGAAATTTGTTTTTAATTCTTTTCCAACAAATAACTACATTAATAGATTTTAGCAGATGCCTCAGCTAGTCTGTGCCCTCCACGGGAAAATTACATGAATTAAAAATCAAGGCTTTTATAGTTAGGGAAAGATGTAAGTGATACTAAGTTACTGAGTAAAAAGGATCATTCAGCAGTTAGACTTTGACTGAAATCCTGCAATTATGCAAGGTGGGACTTTCTTGAAAGGTCTCAGAGGAAGACATGCCATTCTCTATACAAAAATATGCTTCCAGCCATCAAATTAGAGCCTCTGTGCTACTCTTTCTTCACAGAAAGGAAAATAAGTGAAAGTCCTTTGAGGGTATTGGTGAGGGAAAAAAAAAAAACCACCAAAAAAGATGCCCTTGGAGATACTTGTAGACCAAACCCTCAATTTCTATGAAGGAGCAAAATTAAAACCAGGAAAGAGTGAATCAGCAAGACCCTGGGCCTATTGCTCTGCTGTTGAAGCCATATCTAACCATGCAGACTGTACAGCTGTGGTGCATCCTCACTGACTGACACATCTCTAGTCTTATATATTTATTAGAGTTTAATGCATCCTTTCTAATCACCTTCACAGCAGAAGCGTGGGTTCTAAGTTGCTCTTATTCGCTTGAGACATCTCACTGATTTGGGAGGATACAGGCTGGCCCTTGCAACTGCAAGCTGCAGGGCAGGAGCTTGTCATTGTTACTTATCTATAAAATGTTGTTCTTTGTTGTTGTCATGGTATTCTACCAGTTCTGTGAGTAATTAGCTCCCTGTAGACATGGTATTGACAACCCCAGCAGTCTTTAATGGCTTAATTATCAGTCTTAAACCAAGCACTGTGTTCTTTGCTGTCTGAGCCGTTGTGTGTCACCTTCACCCTTCTCCATATTCAAACAAACTCGGAAACAATCCAGGGAGCTGAGTTGCTCACCGTCTCAGTTCTCTGCAGAACTTCAGCTTTAAGGAAAACCACCAAACACTGTGCATTTTGACACATATCTTAACAAGAGAAACCATAACAGCAAGTTTGGATTCAGTCATCTCCTCCAAAACTCATTTAAGATCAGCCTATTTGTAGCTGATAGGAGCCTCCCTTCATCTCTCTGCGGCTTCTCTCTCACAGGTTGGTCCTAAGATGGAGCCCAGATCTTAAAAGGTATAAAGTCGTGTCCAGATCCTCTGTAGGGACATGGATTTCACCCTTAAAGCCATAAAGAAACACTTGCACTGTGCTTTAGAAGCCTGTACCTTACTGGCTTTCAACATAGCATTGGCATCCAAACCATCCGAGAGCTTCTGAAAATATAATTTGCTTGTATTATTTCTAAAGACTAAACTTTTTTTTTCTAAGTAAATAGAAGACAATTTCAATTCACTCCTGATGTGAGTTTTACATTACAAGTCACATCAAACCTTTAACAACACTGTAGATCTTGAACAAAAAAGGACCAGTTGTGAAATGTATTGTTATCAAGTGATAATCTGTGGCAGGTTTAATGGAAACAGAGGAAGTACAAACTTTTGTATCAAAATCAGAAAGAAGTATTAGTTCATTCTCTACCTCACAAACACAAAATGCTTTCAAAACCATGGGCTGCATTCAGATCTTTACTGCTCCCTGTCCCTTCCTGGATAACAAACAACTGCATATTTAGTGAGGCTTTACTGCAACATATCTGTATCTTTTGTTGTTATAGAGACTTCTGTAAAATACTCCCCCAAAATTATTCTTAGCTTGCTATCAGCAAGTTCATTACAAGCAGATTGGAACATGGCCACCTACTTCATAAATAAATCAAAACAAAGAAAGGAAAACAACCTCCAAACCCTGAGTCATATCCTTGTTTTCCTGACAACACTGGATCCAATGTTATGCCCTACTGCCTTGGTAAGGGGTAAGAGTAGTCAAACTGTCTTTGCACTAAGTAGCATGATACTGAATTACTGGCCAGTTCTTTCACAGTCCAGCAGAGAATCCTTACAGACAAAAGGAATAGACCCCTCACCTCCCTAATAACCTCCAATGTCTGCAGTCTGTTCCAGATAATTCATCTTTTGTCTGCTGTGTAGTACACGTCACCTGTACCCCACTCAGGAACAGTAAACACTTACTCATTGTAATGAAGAGGATTGCCTCTGGCAGATTAATTGCTCTGTCTCCCCTCCTCCCTAAGTAAAGCACAGTTTCTCTTTTTTTTTCCTGGATTTGTGGTTTCAGTATTTCATCCAAACATTTGGCAGATGGGCACGTGCCCTAGACACTCCTTAAAACTCCAAGACCAAGCTCCCTGTTTTATTTAGCTTTTTTTGTAAGCTCTGGCTGAATAAATAAAGTGCTTTACAGAGCTATGGCTTCAATGGTTTCATGGAATCCTCTCAGTGGTTTGTTGTTTTGTTTTTAATGATTTTGCTTGATTTCCTGGGTTTTTTTTCCTTTGGTTTTTGTTTTTGTTGGTGGTGGGTGGGGTTATTTTGTTTCTTTGTTTTCTATTTTTTAACTAGTTACATAACACAAACCTTGCAAGAAGATATCCCTGTTCTTAGCTGCTGTTTTTTTGCCAAGTCCTTGCAGTGGATGCAATTAAGTTATTTATGGTCATATCCCTGACCTTGAGTGAGCCTGGCACCTGTGACAGCAGAAGCACTGCATGGTCCATACCAGCACTGTGCTTACGCTCATGTGATACCAGGACTAGCATGATTTGCTGCCATGCCTTAGGCTGAAATGCACAATAAGGGCTTTTCATAGCACTGTAGGACAACTTGCTTATCCCTTCTGGAAACTTGGCAGAGAACTGTGGGAAGGCTATGGAGGACCACGGGTGGTCTAGGACAGTAGCCTGCAGCCACTCTATGAAGCAGAGCAGGATTCCCACTTGACCCTATGAGCTAACCAATCCAAGCTACAAAAGGGGTTTGTGTGCAGATGGCAGCTAAAGTAAGGCAACACCTGTGCTCTAGCTCAAGTTAACATTGCAAAGAGAAACACTTCTGAAGTAATAGAAAAAAGAAGTTTGAGAAGCCATACGGTCAAATGATGATGAAGGCACTGGGTGGTGGCATTGGGAATATCTATCATCAACCCTGAAAAGTACAAGGCACCTTCTGCATTGTCCAATTGCAGTGTGTTTTTTGCCAGTGACATGAAACATCACTATATAGCGAGCAAAGGGATTAGTAAGGAAGATTCCTGTGCCTTAAAGGGTACAAGGAAATCAGTGAGTGCTATAGGAAAGTGGTAAACAAACAGACTGTTGGATGTGCAGTACGACAAGATTCAGCTTTCCTGGCTGTCCTGTACATCTCCTGACAAAGAAACAGGCAAGGCCACTAAAAGTGTTGAGGAAGAAGGGAAATATTTCTTTTAAATGCTACTTTGAGGTCTAAGGACCACAGGATCATGTTGAGAAGATTCTACCCCAGGGGTGGACGGTCTCTCTGGGGTTTCTTGCCAGTCCTGCCCAGGAGCATATGTAGGGGACAGTGGGTGCAGCCCAATGGTGCTGCTCTGTACAGGACTCAACTTCAAAATCTCAGTGGCAGGGTAATGACTACCAGTGTTAGCTCCCAAACACTGAATACAAATGCCAGTTGGGGCTTCTATGCCATGGATGATGACAACTTCTGGAAGCAGACAAGTTTCCTAGGAACTCCTGAATGTTAAAATCCTCTTATGAAAACAAATAGGCTTGAGAGAAAACCCAAGGGCATATTTCAGAGCACTTAGGATTTTAACCTGTTTCAGCTTCTACTGCCAGCTATCCATCTGTCCTGTTAATGTACGACATTATGCAGGTAGGCAATGAACCTACAGCTCCTTTACTGGTGGGATTATAATTGTGAGGGGACAGTCAGACAACCTGGTTATGTGGGAACTAAGGGTGGAAGGACCATAGCAGGATTTTCCCATTTTTCATTGAAACAGTTAGAGTACATAGCGTTCCAGTGAAGGTATCCCTATTAGTAAGAAACATGTCCTTTTTCCTCACCACGGGGCCGAATTCCAGTTCAAAGGAATTGCCACAGGGGGTCTCAGAGGTGATGTTTCACTGACATGAAGTGGTATCTCTGGATCTGGCCATGCTGCATCAGCAGAACATGGGAATGGGCAGACTGATCAGGGCAAGAAGATCATACTTTTTTTATTATATTTTCCCTGCACACTAAAAGGCAGAGATTTTAGATACAGAGTTCAGAAATGCTTCAGTGGCAGCAGTCACAGCTTGCCTTTTGTTCATATCTGGAAATGATTCAGCTGGCAGAGGTGGCTTCTTAAGGTCCAGCCAGCATGGATGGGATACAGCAGGATCAAGCTCTGGCCAAACACCTGCTCCTTCACAGCTCCCCTCAGCTTCCACTGTCCCACTTGTTACCTGAAAAGATCCCTGCAGGTTCCATTTACATGGGTCAGCCTTCCCTGGGCTGCTTTGGAAATTTCCCCTTTTGCAGAGGAATGATAGCAAGAGGAACATGCATCTATTATCACCTATTACCATCCTCTATAATGGGTAGAAACTGCCCTTTGTAGTGGTTTATGGCTTTAAAAGCTGTTGTGCTTTCAGTTAACTCCTTGATTTTAGCTACTTTAGGGACTGATGACCTGAGTGGTTTGATTTCAGAGGCTTTTATTTTGTCTTCCTTGGAATGGCACTGCCCAGTGGTAGGCAATTTACCATCTAAACTGGCTAAACATAAAAGAGTTGTTATATCTTCCAGTCATAATGGGGAAAGAGGATTTGTTTCATTTTGATAAGTAGTCTAAATATTTTCATATCAGATTTTGGCATTTTGAATACAGAAAGAGCTGCCTCTGAACTCTGCTTATCTGCTGAGAAACAGCACTTCTGCTTTATGTCACCAAGGCATCATATTCTATAGATTCTAACAAGGTTTGGATCTGACCTACTGTGAAATTGCAATGTCAGAGTAGGTTGAGTCTTTTCAAGTACATTTCTCATGCAAATGTTTGGTTTAATTTAAAAATAATAGCTAAGCTGATATTTTAGTGATTTTACATTTCTCTTTGATTATGAGCTTCTCATGATTATAAAAGTGAACTGTAATATAGCCATGGAAGCACAATTACACAAAGCAGGTGCAGCTCAATATTGAAAAACAAAACCAAACCGCAAAAGGATTAAGCACATGCTATATTTCTAAGAAGCAGCCAGGAATAATAGAAGCTGAAAATTGTCAGCAACTTCTACAATAGAAATCAGAGCCTTCAGGAGATGCACACAAGTACTGGGGCTTCTAAAACGAAAAGAGCTTGATCCCAGTGCCTTTCTCCAGGGCACGTTCAGGCTGACCCCATGAGCAGCTCAGGTCTCCTGATGATCATCATTGCTTCAGTTGCAAGGTAAGAGTCTCTCTTACACTGTGGTGCTTCAAATGGAATTGAGTTTCCTCTAAGCATTGTGCTTGATGGAGAAAAATAACATCCTAATTGGTGAGAGATTGGCTATTGGCCATAGTAACTTTAAGAAAAACAAAATCAAAAACTCTGAATTATAAAATAGACAAAAAGCTGATACTCAGACTGGCTTTAATGCCACCAAACAGATTCAGCTTTAGCTGTGGCTCTGCCTTTAAGTGTCAGCTTGTATCCAGCACCATCAAAGAAGTACCCACCTCAGAGAACCCAGTTCTCCCTCAGGACCATTCTTCTGGGGAAAATGTTGAAGAACGATGCTTAGGCAGAAATAAAAGGCCAACCTGCTGCAGCTGCATCCTTGAAAGAGAGAATCCCACATTGAAAGAATAAGGGCTTCTTTGGACTATTTGGACAGCCTATACCATACTGATAGCAGAAGGCAAGGAAAAGTGTATTTCCACCACCGGCTACCCTATGTAATAGATTGCAGTGGTGATCACATTACCAAAGACCCATTTATTCTATATTCTGTTTTCCCATCAGGATGAATACCCAATTTGGTTCTTTTTTGAGGAAATAATGATAATTATTTGTTAATTGGGTCAATAAATTAATGTTGCATACTATGTGTATGCATACTGAATGATTGATCTCAAACCCATCTCAAGCCCTTTAAACCTAGTTATCTCCTCATCTTCTGGACACGATAATCTTACATCTAATGGCCATCACTCTTCAGGCAGATGTAAAACATTAAGTGCTGAGGCCACAATGAACAGTGGCACAGGCACCAACATACCCTGCATTTATACCCATAAAGTCCCAACCACTTGTTGACCTTGGCTTGTGAAGCCTCAGAAATCAGAGAGAGATTGTTGACATCCCTGGGGGACACCTCACATAGGGCAGCATCTCTTCTTTGCCAAGCTGGCCTGGTATTATGGAGGGCTTGGCATGCCCAACCCAGCAGGGCAGCAGCTCACACATGCACTCACTCAACCCATTTTGCAATTGCTGTGCATATTATTTCTCACCTTACCAGAGCTTTGTGTGGGTTTTAACAAATGTCTCACAGCTTTAGTAGTCTTTGCACATTAAGAGAGAAGGATGAAGTATGGGACTCCAAGCTTTTGGATTTTCTTTTACATTTTCAGGCTTAGTTTTCATAGGAAGAGTGAATGACCTCCACACTCATTTCCCCCTTGTTTTTTCCCTCAGCTCAGGTTATCCTTTGTCCTGTCTAAGCAAGACACTGAATCAGTAAAGCTGCCGGAGCAAGTTCTACCACAATTTCCTTAACCCAGTCAAGCAGAGTTTAGTCTTACTGAGAATTACTCTAGCCAAACTGAAGGCACCAATTGCTCTCAGACAAAGCAAGGTCCTCCTCAGTGCAGCACTGCTAAGCCCAATCTGCCACAGGTTTGCATCCTGTATTCTTTTGCCTCACCACGATTCCCTTTGTGTCCCATTCCTGACCCTTTCCAGTTTTTTCCACACCTTCACACCCACAAGGGCAAGTCCTGGCGAGGGTAAGCAGGAGAGGAGAGCAGTGCTGGCTGGAAACTGCCTTTGTGCCAACCAGGGCTAACTGCCTACCTGCCAGCGGCAGGCTCGTGAGTCAGGAAGTGTGTCTCTCGTCTACCCACATGCCAGTGTTGTGAGTTATCCTTCACAGCTCTGAGACCTCTGCTCCCTCCCAAATTTGTTTGAAATTAGCATATGGATGTAAAAGCTATGAGTGCTTGCGTGTGAGGGACAGGGAGGGTAAGGCTGCAGAGACGTCGTTGTGTAAGCATAATTCACTTAGGAAAAGAGGCTAAAAATAATAAAGCTACATCATCACATTCTTTCACAATGCTTCAGAACTGGAGTGGTGCTTACAGCTGAAACCATCCCTATTAGAGCTGAAAGAAAGTAGGTGAGAATTGGAAGAGCAACCTCTGTGTCCTGCTCACTCTGATCGGCAACACTGGGACAAGGTTCTGGAGCCCCTCGCCCCATCCCACTCTGCAGATCCCCACTCATGCATAGGCTGCAGCGCAGGTGCTGAGCAAAGTCCTCACCCCTTAGCTCCAGGTTAGCACGCAGAAACCTCATTAAAACCTCCTCTCAGCTGAAGGGCTCCCTTGCCTCCTAAACAGGTTTTTGAAGACAGCTTGTCAGCAGGGATGAAGCCAGGTGTTAATCTGTGTTTCCCCCCAAGCACTCTGACTAATTAACTAAGTTCATAGGCTGATTCTCTGGGAGCTCTGTTTGCATTTGTATGAAGGAGGAATATGACCGTTTGGGAAAGGAAAGACTGTAGGAATAGTAGGATCGTTCAGACTAAATCTTTACTAAAGATTAGGTTTAAAGTTTAGCTGAATACAAAGTCGTGTGCATATTCACTACTAGTCCTGGCTTTTTTAAACATTGCTGCCCCAAGATGACTATTCCTGTTATCATTAACTGTCAGTGTTTTGTGGTTCAGGAGCCTTTGCCAATGGAGGTGGTTGGCACGTACAAGGAAGGCTCCTGCTGCAAGCAGCTGACACACTGAGAATAAGATAGGAAGAAAAGAAAGATACAGGTAAGAAAGAGACCACAGTGAACTGCTGAGACTTTATTTGGCAATACAGCAGGCAATGGCCCCAGCACACCAAAAAACACTGTGTAGTAGGGTGTAGATACGGGTTAAGCACGGTATTGTTCAGCAGAACCTGCAGAAAGAGAAGAGAGAGGCTTTGGCCATGAGGACCTGAAAGAACCTCACAGCAGATAGCGCTTGGCTGAAAACAAACCTAGAAGGTTATGGTGATGGGCACTGTGGGCACTTCAGAGGTGGGAATCAAGCTCTCAGTGAGTGATGAGGAGGAAAGAAAGGGCACTTGTTTCTCTGCTCCCATTTTCTGCCCCCTTTCTGTGTGTGGAACTTCCCTTGCAGTGCTGAAGGAGATCTGAGTGGGGTTGTGGCTGATCTGCTCCGGCACCAGCCATGGCACTTGTGCTTTGGGACCTTGTTTTCCCCATTGAACACTTGCTGTACCTAAGATGAGTAGACAATTTTTGGCCAAGTAACAGTTAATTCCTTTTCTGAAGTTGTTTTTTTCTGTGGAGACACTCAGCTGGTCCCATCCCATAAGCCGTAAAGGATATTGCTTGGGGGGGGAGCACTTATGTCCCTCATTTATATCCATTGCCTGAGGGTGTCTTTACCGCAGGTTGGTTGGTGCAAAGGAATTGAACACCACACTGAGTGTCTGTGCCACATGGTACCCGAAGGAAAACAGGACAGATGCTTTCTGGCAAAGAGAGGAAGAAAAGGCTGACAATTCATGTGGTGCAATGATGTGAGGGCTTCAATAAAAAAGGGAATCAACATTTCTTCTTGAAGGAGCCACGTTCCAATGGCTAAACAGGCTTTATAATCAAGAAAAAGCCACATTTACACCAGGGTAGAAAATAGCAAGTCTACACTTTTATCATCTCATTAACACCCTCTCCCCACCTCCCCAGGATCATTTGGCTCCAAGTCTGGCAGCAGGGTACAATAATGCTCCCAGCAGAAACAGCTGGTATGGAGATGGGATATTGTCTGAAATGGCCTAAGAGACATCATCACCAGGTGGCATTTATCAGCCCTATGCAAACACTGCACTTGAGTAAGTCAGCCTAAGAAAGGCTATCTATCCAAAAAATAAAAGCGAAGCTCAACTTAGCAAAAAGAGCATTTGTAGCTGAAACCTCCTTTTCAGTATAGATGGAAGGGGAGGGAGTAATAAACAGCCCTGTTAAGCTAGTCAGTTGGCTTTAAACCAAGGTAATGAGGCATGTGGGTGCTTTGACAAGGAGCCAGAAACTGCATTTTGCCACCGATTTGACTTCTACCTTTTTTGTCTCTCTTAAGCTGACAGTAAATTCCTCACAGTCCACTGAGCATATCAAAATGGGGCTCAGGCTAGGTCTAATGCACTGTTAATTGGGGATATAACCTTTTAAAGTACTACTAGGAAAATAATTCACTTAATTAAATATTTCCAGTGGTGGAACCACCCTCTAGGCAAATTGCACCACCTCTTCCCCCTCTGCACACACAAAATGTAAAGTAAAAATGGATCTGCTATTTTTTTTACCTGCACAAAGCTTTTCCCCCTTCACTCCTCAGCTGTCCTTCCTTGTGATACTTCGATAGAAGGGAAGATTATTTTAGTGATTGGGTCAGAGAAGTGAGAGGGTGAGTTCCTGGCTCTGCTACCCACTTGTTTTGCAGCCCTGGACAAATTTCTTAAACCCTCTTTGCAACAGCTTCTGTACAGATATGGCTGTGTCCTTCCACCCCACCACTGTGCTCATTGATTAAGTGTTCACAGAGCAGCTGAGACCTCCTTTAATATGAGATGTTAGACAGAAGAGGATTAAGAGTTTGTTCAGGCCAGTGCCCTGCTGGTCTTCTTCTTGGATAGGATATTGTTCCACTCACAGACCTCTGCCTTTGGGGGATTGCAAGCAGCAATCCTGATCAGTCCTGATCACCACCTGATCAAAGGTTCATGACTGTACCAGGGAGCCACTGGTGGCCTGCATTGGCAAAGTCTGTGTAGGAGAACTACACAGGAAAATAGACCCAGTAATTTTGTACTGATCTGCCTGACACTTTAGGGAATTTCACCACAAAAGAAAACTTGAGGTTTGTAAAACGACAAGGAGAGCATAAAATCTCAAGCCCTTTTGCAGAAGTTCCTCTTTTTCTCCAGATGCAGTACCACCACAGCCAGACTCAACATGTCACCACGGGGCTTCTGGATCCCTTTCATGAGATGAATGCAAAGTTTTATCTGGAGGACAAAGCATGTTAGTGATCTTTTTAACAACCACCTCTAACTAGCTCGCAGTACTTACCCTGCAGGAGATAGTCTCTCTATATCTAGAAGGTGCCCTGCAGCAAAAAGATTGCATCAAAACATACCTGTGTCTTTGTGTATAGTGGCTGTTCAAGTGCCTAGCCTGTACCAGGTCCCCAAGCAGTTCCTCGTGGCTGCATTTTGTCCAAGGCCATGTCTATGTTACCACTGGTATCTGCTAAATGTTTCTTCTTTATGACTGAAAATATTTCCCCATCCCTGTGCATTTCACTTGCCTCCTGCTAGGTACCACCCCAAATGTTTACAACTGATGGATTGTAAGTGGGGAAAGCACAGGAACTCATGCATTAGGTTTGCATGTGCTTCTCACAGGCTTTTTAACTTGCTTTCTCCTGCAAACCTTTCAGAGGCTGGGAGATGTTGTCTTCAGTGTCTCCCCCACCACAGCAGCAGAGGGGCTTGGGATGTCCCGTGCACAGGTCTTAGTTTGAAGGTAGCACCAAAAGAACTTTGAGGAATCCTGAGCTGTCAAAGGGTGGTGTTCCTCAGCTGGCAGGAGATGCTTGCCTTGGAGTTTGCTTACTCCTTACAACAAGAGATCTGGCCAGCTGCAACTCAGAAACTGCATTTCAAACTGCTTCCTCAAAACCAAGGAAGAAAAGGATTGTTTTTTGTCCTGCAGTGAAAACAAAGGGGAAGTGGGGAAACCACATTTTTGATCTGTGTGGAAATTTTACTATTCACTCCAAAATGAAGGGTATTTTCTGACAGGTTCTTCAGGACACCTCTTTCTCACTGCAGCACACCTCCCAGCAGTGCTGACTCTATCGCTTGCTGGTGTGTTTTGACAAGGAGCTGTGTTCTTTACCACTGTATAAACTCGGAAGAGGCCAGGGTCACCTCCTTACCTGACCTCCTGCCTCATGCAGGCCACAGAAGTGACTGAGTCCATTCATATCTGAATTCATTCTATATGAAAATTAGTCTAGAATAACCACTGCAAAATTCATCTTTAACAGTGCTCAGAAAGGCAGTGTTCTGCTGTCTGAGTGTAGCAGCAATTGTTTGATCATATGGAACATTTCACATGCTTGTATGCAGCTGCTATGAGTTGTCCTACCTGTGCCTGTTTCTGCATGAGATTTAAGTACATTAATTGATGCCATCATGCTGCCTCCATAGGGAACATGTGAGCCATTTGGCAGATCACATGAAGATGGTGGGTCTCAACCCAGGTTATAGTGGAGAGATGCCAGCAACATAGGGCACTCCCAAGTGTCCATGACACAACCTAAATGTTTGGGGGCACTCCACTTTAAAAAAGACACTTGTTATAGAGGTTTATACAACATCTTAAGTACAGTGGCTAACAGCTAAAATGGACCTTGGGGTGTTGCCTACAGAGCTCTCTAATAGTTTCCTGCCTTTTGTTTCTATTTGCAAGCTATTTTAAGTTGTTCTACCTTTCTTGGACTGCCCAAGAAGAGCTGTGTGGTGCACTTTCATCAGCTGATTCTGGGAAATGTCAGTTATGCTGTTCTTCTGTAATTTGTTTTTTTGAACTATTTAAAAATAGCACAGTATGAAACATTTCCATGTTCTCTCTTCTGGAGGAGAATTGAGGGGCAGTTAACTCTTTTCTGCTTTGCTGAAGCAAGAAGTCATACAGCATTCAGGTGCTCGGGGGCTGGAACCAGCTGCTGGTGCTGGCAGAGGCAACACAAAGAGGGCACCTCATCAGACCCTGAGCTAAAAAAGGCTCTGGCTGTTGTGGGAGCCGCCAGCACTCCTGGCACGTTCCTCCCCTTTTGTTTTGACCTTCCAGCATCTTTTTCCTTTCTTTTTTCGTTTTCCACCCTGGCTTGTTCCTTTCTGCTTCTCTATCTCTGACATTTCTTCCAGGGGCACCTTCTCCTACAGTTTCAATCGGAAGGCAGCTTGAAAGACAGTCGTCTACAGTGCTGTTCCAGGGAGCTACTTGGCAGCAGCCTGCTGTGATAAACCTGCATCTATGTATGTTAGAGGCAGAGGGACAAGAAAGCTCCTTTTATCACCTGCAACGGAAGTGTATACTCAGACGCAGCTTTCCCTATCTGTTTGCACTTGCCATGCACTTTTCCTCTGGTCTGTGGCCCCTTTGGGACTACTCTGGTAACCACAAGGTTGGGAAATACTGTTTCAACCACAAAATGTAACTTCCTCTTTCAGATGACAACTAACTTTTCCCTGGTTCCAGTGGCCAGCGTACAAACATTTAAACAACTGCTCTTGGCCTGCTGGTGTAAGCACCTCCAACATGCCCACATGGCCACTCAGGTATTTTCTCTAGTGGATTTTCCTGAACATCTGTCTCCTCCAGACCTTTCCTGCTGAATGCAGCCCCTTCCAGCTTTGCCTCCCCATTGGTATGACACATGTTTTCTTGGTGCAAAAGGATGGTGCTACCACACAAATGCAGATTGCCCACATCATCTCCAGCTGGAGGAACAGTAGATGTCAGTAAGAGTTTACTGGCACATGGTGGTGGTGGAGAGATGAAAAGGAGAAAATGATGCAGTTAACTACAGAAAACTTGTCCCAGTCTGGCTGAGGTTTAGAGCTGCCTTTGCTGTGTGCCGCAGAAAGGGCTACACAGGAAAAAATCTGCTTTGGAGCCAACCTTATTTAAATGAACACAAATATCCTCACCAGCCTCATCTGTCTGGGGCTATGAAGCATCTCTTTTCAAGTAGGTACCTACAGGCATAGCAGGGCTTCAGACTGCTTCCAGAATGGTTCTATCCATCTCATTTTGTTTTCTTTCTTTTCTTATGGGCAAGTACTACTTGCTGTAGGCCACGCTTGCTTTCTCTGCCTGCCCATAACTGCTTTAAAGCACTGAGTAGATAGCTATAAGTCACAAGGGACCTGTGGTATTTTGAATCACTCTGAACCTTGGCATTATAGCTGAGGTCTTGAATGTACTCTCCAGCAAATCCATATGATATTGGTTTTTTCTTTATTCAGCAGTGATGTCATATCAAACTTTCTGGAGCACTCTGACAGAGACTTAAGTTTATTAAAAGAAGTCTGAATAGCAGAGCCAAGTTTAGCTGCAGCCGAGTTATTCAGACAGCAAGTTGGGGAGCAAAGCAGAAGGATGCCTTTTGCTTCTGTGTTGATGTCTGGATTGAGATCCTGCATTTTGCCCATCTGCAAATGCTGCCATGTTCATAGGCCTGTCCTGAACAGGAATTACCCACAGAAACCCAGGGTTTCAACCTTAACTCATGTGAAGAGCACACATGCATGCTTTATTTGTCTCCACTGGAACACTGGCCAAGATGCATTTTCCACCAAATGAAGTCCCCCCAAACATGAGAAGAAGCAGTAATAAATATTGCAAGAAAATGTTTTCCAGTGGAAAAAAAATACTAAGTTGCTAATATCTCTTAGAAACAACTACTTTTCCACAAATTTTCTAACTGAAGGAAGGTTTCCAAAATTGCTTGGCAAGAAACATTGCATCAGTAGCACGTTTGGATTTTCCCTCAAGTTTATTTCCTCCTCAGAAACCCAGCAATAATTGCCACACTTCACCAGCCCTTCCCTGAAAGAGAGGCAATAGCTGGGAATGTAGGTCTTTTACACTCCCAGATAAAGTGCTTCCTGGGAGATATAGGCTTGGAAAGCCCTTGACAACTACTGACTAAAACTGGTATGGCTCTTGTCATCTCCACCACTATTTACAGCTGAATATCTGCACTCAAACCTCTCCACTATAGCAGCAGAGATGATGTCACTTCCAAGCAGCAGCTACCCCCGGTCTGTGAAGCATGTTTCACCAAAAGGAAAAAGAAGCTACATCTGCAGTACGAATTTCCTTGAATTTCCTCTGATTTCTGTTTCCTGGGCATTTCTGAAAAAAGTATTTTCATTTAAGCTTTGGAACAGACCCAAGAATGCCTACAGGCTTCAGACAAACTGTGAACCCCAAGTTTCAAGTAGCCCTTTGCATGTGCATCTTCCCTGAGGAGGTCTTCTCCATGTAGATGAAACGCTAGCGCTCCTTGAGGAGTGTGGAAGGTGGAAGGTATATGGAAAAGGCAAAAAGTAAAATATTTTTAATGGCTTTTTGTGATGCACCCATAACAAAATTACCTGTGGTAGCTGCAGCCAAGGCTTTCTACAAGCACATCTTCGTTGCCTCAGTGGCAGCAAGTTGTGCTGCTCTAGCAGGTTGAAGTATGCAATAAAGTGCTTCACACCTGTTCAAAACCCCCTGAGAAAGTTATGAACTGGTGGCCTTTCCAAGCGGCCAGGAGAGGATCAGTGGCTGCTGCAGGGTCAGGACGCAGCCCCTGTGCCAAGGACCCTTCCTTCAGAGGTTTGCTGTGCAGCCTTAGCCAAAGCACTTTGATGCTGCCTGCCAGACTCTCAGGCAGCGTAATAGCAATGGCACAAGCTGCCTCACACTGGGAAGTCAGGCAAAATCCAGTGTTTATGAAGTACGAGCATCCCAGGGTAGCATAAAATATTATCTTTTTCTTTTATTGGCACTCACAAGAACAGTTAATGCTCAGTTTGGATAGAGCTGACGGCTCTGCTGTTGTTCATCATTTATCATCTCTAAATTATTGTGGTTGCAGATCATTTGGCTGACTTCTTTTTTTTTTCCTCTTTTGCAGATGGCAGCGTCCATGAAGCGTGACACCCTTGCAGGCATTTGATTTACTGCAAAGCAGGGAGCTTGAGGACCTTTGGGGATAAAATGATCCTTGATATTAACTGACCTCTAATGTTGATGGACTGATGTGCTGTGATTTGCACAGTCCTCCCCGATAAAAACTCTGTCTGGGTCTCTGACTGAAGACTATGCATCTTCCAAAAGGAACCTGTGTTGGTGATAGGCCAGCACACATAAGAGTGTAATTTTATTGCTGCGCTGCTTAATGTTCATGCTTCAGCTCCAGTTCAACATCTTCCAGGGTGAGGCTCTGATGCACTTAAGCTGTAGCTAGTCTAAGGCAGCATGGATTAAACCTCTACTGTAACTTCATGTGAAAGGAAACATGCAGAAGCTGCACTTCTCCAGCTGATGTTCTGGGTTTTTTCCAGAGTGGACATCTCGCACAGCTGAGCAGCTCCTGCAGCTGCAAATAGAGGGTGTTTCCAGCCCCAAGGCAGATTGAATCAGTCAATGTACTGTTCTCCTCTTTAGCCTTATTAGCAGTTAAAAAACTAAGAAAACACAATGTCTTCCCCCAGCATCTGCCTCATTTGCCTTCCTCTGAGCCTAGCAACAGCCTCCACCACAGACTCGCCCTCATTACAGCAGCTTGAGGGGAAGCGTAGGTCAAATTCTTCTCGCATAAAGAGCTGCAACCCTGTGATCTTTAATAGGATTATACTGGGGGAAAAGGACAGGACTCAGCCTTGTGATTACAGAGCAATTTATGATTCATGGACATTAGCACTACTATCTAGGGACATCCTGGACACTGCCTCCTCCTCCCATCAAGATCTCTTTGTGCAGAGGCACAGGGCGTGTTCAGCTGCTCCTGACCTCAGCCCCGACCCTACACAGCCAATACCCTTCAGCTGCTCGGGCCTGGGATGAGTCCAGAGCAGGATGGAGCTGCCCAGTGAGCAACAGAAATGACCAGCCATGCTTTCTCAGGGTTTGAACCTTGGGGTTGACCAGCTTTTGAACTGAATTGTAGTACAGTGTGGTCTTATCTCTTCCTATCCGTGTAAACAGCTTCTTTTTGCCTTACAGCTCTCCCCTGGAAGAATGTGGTGGTGACAACGTGCAGGTTGGCACATGCTGCAGCACTAGCGACTCTCATACTCAAGCCTAGGAATGATGCCTGCTCTCTCCTGTGCAGCTTTTTTTTGGTGAAACTTACAGGACCTTTGCTATTTTTGTGGCCCTCTTAGTCAAATTTGGTTGAAATTGGCTAACAGGCTCAAACACGAGGGTGACAAAATGGGTAGTCCATGAGATCACAAGAAACTTCTTTCCCTAGGGAACAGGTCTAAACCATACCTAAAACTAGATGGAGGAGAAAGACAGGGAACTGCTTGAAAGAGTCCACCACAGAGCCACAAAGATGATTAAGGGAGTGGAACATCTTCCTTATGAGGAAAGGCTAAGGGAGCTGGGTCTCTTTAGCTTGCTGTTATGGTTTGGGTTAGAACAGAATTAATTCTGTTCAATGACTTTATTTTCTAAAAGGTATTCCATTCCCATATACATGATATTTCATTATCAACTTTTCCCCCACACCTTGCCAGAGATACCTGCTAAACTGGACTGTCCCTTTAAGAAACCTGAAACTCCTGAATCCCAAGCCCAGGCATCTGGGGAAGGGTCCTGCCCCACAGGGAATTCTGGGAGTGCACTGTGACCAGGAGGAATTTGTGCTGGGAGCTGTGCTGTGCGGGATCGCTGCCTATGCTGGAGGCTAACTGCTGCACACGTGAAGCTGATACCGGGACTGGGAGCCAGCACCGGGATGGTTCGGTATTTTGGGTCTTGTATATGTTTATATATATCTTTTATTTAACATTGTTACTATTATTAAAGCAGTTTTTAGTTTTTACCTTCCAATCTAGAAGTCTCTCTTTAACTGCCGTGGTTTAGGATGGAGGAATAAGCCTCTAAACCACGACACTTGGAGAAGAGGAAGCTAAGGGGTGACCTCCTCTGTGCTTTAAAATATGTGAAGGGTGAGTGTCAAGAGGATGGGGTGAGGCTCTTCTCAGTGAAGCCCAGTGACAAGACAAGGGGCAATAGTTGTAAGTTGAAGCATAGGAGGTTCTGTGTGAATAAAAGAAAAAAATTGTTCCCAGTGAGGGTGCCAGAGCCTGGCACAGACTGCCCAGAGAGATTGTGGAGTCTCCTTCTCTAGAGATATTCAAAACCCATCTGGACATGCTTCTGTGTGACCTGGTCTAGGGAATCCTGCTGTGGCAGGGGGTTGAACTAGATGATCTTTCGAGGTCCCTTCCAACTCCTAACATTCTGTGATTCTGTGAGTGCAATGTGTTAGAAATAGTTGCAGACTCTCCTAGGACCATTCTTCTGGACCACTCCCACAAATAGCCCATTCCTACCCATAGTTAAAAGCTCTTTCCTCCATGTATGATGGGCCTGTACTGAAAGGTAAAGACCTAGGCAACGCTGAGTCATGCATTCGCCACCTCCCACCATCACTAATGCACTGTACACCACGTAGGAATGAAGGTTCAGGGTTTCTAGAAATAGAGTGAAACAAAATATCATGTCATCTGCCTGAAGATTCAGCAGCCCACGTGTTCTCCCACTCACAGTGCTGCAAAGGTACCATGCTGGTGCTTTGGGCAGTCCTCTGGCTGGTCCATTGGTAGCAGAGAAGATTCAAGCTCTGACTTTTGAGCAGGAGCACACTTCAGAGACAACTGCTCACATCAGCAGTGTTTACCAGGGGCAGTGGTCCTCTCTGCACCAGGGTAAAGCTTACATGAGTTCAGGACAGAGGAGCGCTGCCTACAATGCTATCAGTACAGCCTTAATTTTTCTTTCACAGGAATGGGATAATCTTTCTGCACCCAAGCCTGAACACAAGCCCTTGCCTTCTCAGTTTAGCCCACCCCTTCACTGCAAAACACAAAAGTTGGTAAATAAAACATCTCACATATCCTAGCAGGGAGAAGAGTTCCTCCAGAAAGTGTCTATTTATATAGTCTCTGCAGTTCTCAGACACCATGGAAATCAGTAAAGAATACTACCTTAGAGAGCCTGTTGCATTGCAGCTTTATGTATCATTCACTCCTTGTAATCAAGCTTAAACCTCCTTCAGGGTTTCTGTCCTTAGGGTTGTCTCAGTGAGTAGCTGGTTTTTGGGATCGCATTGTGTTTTCCACAACTTTCACCACAGTATTTCTAGCCATGTTACCTTTCTCTAAGCCCACAGCTCCTACCTGTCCAGTACTCTTCAAGGACAGCAGCCAGATAATGCTTTTATTCCTCAGCCTGGCTCCTGCGTGGGGATTCCTGAATACTTGTTGCAGACCATTTAACATTGCCTGTCTCAGCATCACCCGATGATTCTCTAGTGCTCACTACTGACACCTTGCTGTCTGCTATCCTATATTACCAGCACTTCGGGCAGTTTTTAAAATTGGTAAGTCTTTGCCAAAGCCAAAGCAATTTGAATGATGTTTTAGGAACTTTTTTAACTGAGACTCAGATATATTCCACCTTATCACATCCTCACTGAATTTACCAAGCTTGCAATTCTAGCTGGTAGATTCATTTAAATTTCATTTTGCTGGGGTATATGTACATTTGTTAGGCATCTTATCCCATAATCTGAAGAAACTGCCTTTTAGGCAAGCTTCTTTTGGTGAGAAGTCTGAAAACCAAAGTCCAAAAGGGTTTAGTTCACATCCAGCACATGTCGTGGTTCACTCATTAACAGAGGTTTCATCTGTCTTCACGCTGCCTTCTGATGGGTCACAAGCTTCTTAAAGACTCCTGTCTTCTGCTTGCTTTATACAATTGATTGTGATGGCGACCTCCAAACCCACATCCTCCCATTGCCAGAGTCCTGCAGTAATATCTGATTTCTCCCCAGGCCTGATGGTTGCTGTGGAGCTCACAGCAGCTTAATTCGGGCAGATGGGCAACATCCAGACAACCTACCTTAGGGGATAAAGGCCAGGCTACAGCTTTACGTGGATGGTTTGCTAACATATTTTTCTTATGCCAAAGAGGTCACCTATCCTTTTCTTTAAGCACTTTAGACATTAGGAAAAAGCTTTGGACTCTCTGTAAATATGTACAAAATATGAATTATTCAGCATTGCTGAGGATAGCTCTGTTATTCAGGGAGCAGCCCAATTCAAGCAGCTCTTCAGGTGTAAAGAACTATGAAAGAAATACCAGAACAGAGAGGAATAATGTGTGGCTTACGGTACAAACACATTACTGAAATATGCAACAAGTCCCATCCCTGGGCTTGCTGTCCCACTGGCCATGGGTGTGTGCATATTGAAGTGGCAGCTGCACGCCTTGTGAGGAGAGAGTGATGTGGTTGCCTTTCACTTCCCAAGTGACACCACTGCATTTGATCCCTGACCCTTGCAACCTAATCTGCACGCCAGCATCCACATTTACAGATCCTGTACCCAGCAAGCTCATACTTTGTCAGGCATGCAGATATCCTAGTTGGGAAATGGTAGAGAAGAGCAGATCACAAAATACTCAGATCCTGAACGCAGTGAAGGAAAGCAATTGGCAACAAAAGGAATTTGCCACCCTGCAGACAGCGATTTTAATGTTCACAATCAATCATGGAAGATTACCTTTTAAATGCCCCAAGTTCTCTCTTTGTTCTTTCCCTACAGCAGTCTGGGGGCTTCTGTTTGAATAAGCAGCTTTGCAGGTGAAGATTACCTCTCTCAGTCAGCTACTTCAGTAAGTGGTTGATAGGACAGCTCTGGTCTCTACATCCCTGGTGCACTTCATACCTGCTCCAAGAAACAAGCCACATCCAGCACTGCAGACACGTGTCCTTCAATACATTCTGAGCACATCTCCTCGCAGTATTTACAACCATCTGTCTTGGCTTCTCAAACAGTACAAATGCAAAAGAAAGCTTTCATGCTGTAGGCAACTGCAAATGCTAGATCAGTTGGGCTATTGACCTTCTTGCTTGCGGACACTGCAAACCCTTGAAGATCTGCCTGGCTGAGCACCCACTCATTAGCTCAGGTAGCTGGAAGTTAGTGGAGATACATGAACAAACTACACAGAATATAATGAATGACTGCAAAGAAGATCAAGGTGGACTGCTAAAAACAAAGTAGCATTATTTTGCAATTTCTAATCAAAATCCAACATTTTAATTAGAAATTTACATACACATTTATTAAATATATTACTCCTCAAAAGGAAACAGATTGGTCTATTCATGCTGACATTATTTTTCTCCCTTTTATTTTCCTAACAAACAACGAATCAAAAAAATAATTTCTGCCCCTCTGTCTACAAGGCGTGCTTGAAGATTTGCATTGGAAGCGTTGCCTCCTAGGTCAACTTGAAAGGCCTGCAAACAGAAAAAAGACTGAGGCTCAAAATTAATGCTTGTAGCACAGTCAATTGATGACAGGAAAGACCTGAGAGGGCTTAAATACTACAAAGAGTAAGAAGTCAATTAGAAGAATGGACCAGGATACAATTAGCATCCGAGGGTAAAGATATGAAAGAAAAACGTGGAGTATCAGTAAGGTCTTCATGGTGGTGAGATATGCAAAGTTATCTTCCAAGAGTAAAGTGGCAGAAACTCCTCTGCTTGGTACATTTAAAACTAAGTTGGACAAAGTAATAATGAGCGAACGCAAGATAACATTTCTGCTTCAGCAGGAAGATAGGTTCGAGCTATTTTTGTCTTCAACTCCTTGGAACTGGCTGTTAGCATGTTTTGTTTCTAAGCAGAAAACTAAAGGTGTTCACATGACAGCAGGTTCAGAGAACTCTGCCTGTATCTACTACTAGTTCTGGCAATTTTAAGACATTTTGCCAGACAGATCTATGAAGAATAGGAAAAATCACGAGGGCTGAAAATGCTTTTCAACTAACCGTATGCTAAATCAACAAAAATCCAATACAAATCAAAGTTCTAAAATAAATAGCAAGAGGGAGAGAAATTTAGAAGTAGATGAAAAAGCAAACAATTGAATATACATACACGCATACCGTGATACAATTAGTTTACTACGTAATAGACAGTCATTACAGCATCCTAACTAGAATTTACACCTCTGGACTACTGATGACATTCCCCTAATTTGCCTTGTAAAAGAGTTGTGTCATCAATATCTTCTGGTCCCAGACTAAATTAGGTTGTGGCTTTTTTTCCTCCAGGAAATGCTGCAAAAAAAGTCTCTCCCTTGTCATTACAGAGGAGTCAGGGCTGGGCTGTGGCAGCTTCTACCACCGATTTCCTGCATGACCCAAAAATCTCTTCCTCCACCTCCGTCAGGGTGTCCGTAATAACATGACCGTAAATGGGACTGCTTGCCAAGTGTATTTCATCTTACATCTCCTCTCAAATCCTTCTGAAGACAAAATTCTCCCAGCTGTGACTAAATATTAATCATGCACAGAAACAGGGACTTCAGTGAAGCGCAGTTCACAAAAATCACATCCTACTATGGTGAGGATTTAATAGGAGCACTCCAACTCCCAAAGCCTGAAACAGCTCTTGCGCGAAGCAGCTGAGCCAGGTGCTGAGCTGCAAGCAGCCTTAACACGGTGGTGAGCCAAGAAGCTGGGTGGGAGGCAGGGGTTAAGGGCATCTCCGTGCATCCACTTAGCTGCAGCACCCACTTGAGGAACAACGTGATATACTTTGGACCTTTACAGGTTTGGTGGAGTAGCCTCTGATCCAGAGAGAGAGAAAGAGACAAGACTCAGGAAAAAGCCTGCTATAACTCACAAAGGCAACAGGCAGCTTTCAACTGGCACGGTTCCTACATAAGAAAAGCGATCTACTCATTTAGTGTGTTTCCTTCAACAATAGCTGGGAACTTGAAGGCCCAGATGTGCAGCACAGCACATCATCCTCAAGCCAACTGGATACCTATAGATCTAATTAAGCAATCCATTCACTGCCTGTTTCTGCTATTACCAAGACTTGCACACAGGTAGTATATGAGGGGAGAGCAAAGACACAAGTTAGATTTGTGCTGCTGCCAATGTCTCATCAGAGCAGAGAGGAGCATTTGTTTTGATACCAGTCTTGGTCCTGAGATCTTGGCCAGAGTCATCTTGAAGCTGCAGGATAACTCTGGGCAGAAGGAGCTCCTAGGGACTAACTAGCTAGGCAGACAGAATCACCAGGTGTACAGGGAAAAGTCTGGCCAGATGTAAATCAACCCTAATGTGCAAATGTCACTATTAACTGAGACTGTGACCACTTTTTCCTTGATCCAGACTTCAAAGTCTCAGGCTCATATTGCAGTCTGGTTAATGCTCAGAAGGAGAACCAGTCACACCCCCACTGCCGTGTGTATTTTTGGGGGAAAAGTCACAAGATTATAACATGAAATATGGGACAGAACTAAAACATTTCTCAGCTACAAGCCCTTGCTGAGCAGGGAGAACTATTTAAGTGTGGGACAGTGTTCAGGCACAAAAGACATAGCACAGTATCACACTTCATTCAACCTGGCTACCAAGAGCATTGGGAAGTGTGCTGTAAGCAACAACCTCGTAGGGAGTCCAAAGGACAAATGAACAGAAACTCAAAACAATAGTCATAAACACCCTCCTATTTCAATTTTCTAAAGCTCCACAAAGCCATGCACGAGGAAAACTGGCTTTCCTGATAGAGGCAATCTTGTCTATACCACATCTGTGCCTTTTGTCCTGGAAGACCATTTGGAAGTACCTGGTACTATGTTCTCCATTAGGCTTTCATGGCTGAAAGATTAGATATACATATTTGTCATATATATTGACATTCTTATTACCTCTGCCATTAATCTCATTACTTCTCCTGGCTAAACTATTGCTTTCTTAAGCAGCTGACTGTACCCAATTAAGGAGTAAGCTGTATATATAAAACCACATAGGTCAGATTTTCCTTCCTTCTCTCAGGAAAGGTGATTTCAAACAAAGACTTCCATTAAGTGAGGTTGGAAAGAAATTCATCCTGGCTTTTATCTTAATGGTCTTGTGAATGTCACCTTTCCATTTAGATCCTCTTGTGATAATCAGGGGCTTCCCACTGACACACAAAGGCTTTGGCAGCTCTTTTCATAATACCTGTCCCTTCAGGCAGTGCTCTAATTCAGGGAGCTTGAGTGCCTATAGAAGGCAAAGCAGTGCTTATTAGCAAGTGCACACAAACTTCATCCACTCTGAGCATCCTACATTATTCCCTGGTGAAAGGGATTTCCAGTTCCTCTTTATGGAAGTGGAGCCTCATGAATAGAGAAAACCCAGTGGATCAGTGTGTTAGTCATGCCATATCCCCCAGCCTTCCTCCAGGATAATAGCAAACCTCAATTAGGCACAAAAAGAATTAGTAAAATATCAGCACAAACAATCAGACATCAGAGAGCTATGCAAGACTTGATAATGAAGCACAAAGAATTTATTTTTGTCTAGAAAAGTGTATCTGCTGTGGTTATATGACATTACTAATCCTTTCTGAAATACCCTCTCTGGGTCTTTTTATAAACTCTACATTTAAATCCCACTTTTGGAAGTAATTTTCTTCCTGTCCCTTCTGCAGTGAGAAAACAGCAGGTACTTGGGTTTTGGGGGGGTTTTGGTTGTGGGTGTGTATGTGGGTTTGGTTGGGGTTTTTTTAATGTATATATGTATTTTAATATGCCTGACACAAAACCCATTAGAAATTTCACTCTCACTGTCAACAACAGATCTCCTTCTTCATCCTATCTTAATGCTCCTCTTCATCATCATCACCACCTCCTACTATGACTTCTGAAAAATACAACAAGCAAGCACGGGGATGCAAACAGCAAATCTTCTCACACCTCTTATCCAACTTTCCACCATTATAAAAATAAGCCTCCAGGAATGAACACTTACCCCAGGGAGTTCAAAGAACCATAGGAAAAGGCACACACACATTATTCCTGCAAGCAATAGGATGATCATCATGGCTTCCCCCTATTTTTCTTCACAGCCTCACCTGAGAGTGATTGCCCTGATTGCTACTGGTACCATGGGCAATTTATCTATCAGTGTCTGCATTTGCAGGACCCTTCACCTGACATAAGCAGGTGTAGTTCATTTGCAAGGTGATGGTCTGGCCTCATGCAAATGAAATAGTGAGTATAGCTGCATGCTGAACTGAAAGATGAAGCTGAATTACAACATAATCCTCATCTAATACTGACACGGAGGCACAGTTCCTGCCTAACAGCATACAGACAACCAAGAGCACAGAGTTGCTGATTAAACAAATAAACCAGCTCTGATAAGCAGAGAAATGCTGAATGCTTCCATCAGCAGTTTGTTTAGGCAAGCTCTCAGCACATGAGTAAACAGATGCCAGATGCTTCTCAGAGCAGTGCAATGATATCAAGAAAAATTCAGGTGATGGATGGATATCTAAAGTGTTAAAAAAAATTCCTTGCACCACTTTAGAGCAATAAAGGAAGTATATCTGACACAAAATCTGGCCATCAACACTGGGAATGCTGCACTTCTGCCTGCTTTCTGCTCATTTCAGTTTGTCAGCAAGATTTTCATGAAGGTCAACACATTTTAATAATGTCATCCTGGCCAGAGAACAAGCAGTTTCCAAATTTGAGCAATTACTTTTGAAGAACACCAGGTTGGCATCCCTGTCCATTCACAAATTTATCATTCTCTGGGAGAACTTTAAAATAGGTAGGAGGCTTGGTGATAAAATGTGATTAAAAACTCATTAGATCCTAACCCTCCTCAAGAAAAGCATTGACCTTTGCAATGAGAACAGAGCATTTTCTGCCATTCTTGTAGAAAATGATGCCCAATGTGAAACTTGCCCTGCAGCAGGGCAGTCTTACTCTGCTGCTCTTACCTAGAGCCAAGGGCTTCACAGCTCTTGGGTTGCCTTGTCCTAGGCTGTGCTATTGCAGCTCCAGCTCCTCTCTGCAGCTCTGGCAGCTTGGCCACGTAGGACAATGAATATATAGGGTTTGGTCTTGCACTTCTCCCTGTACTTTGGGGCATAAACTATGTCAGCATGGCTCCCTATCTAGCTGTGCCATGCCCTTTCTAAAAAGATTATTGCTGAAAGCTTTCCTTTTCTCTTAGTATTTACACACTATAAACACTCATTTCTCAGTAAGTGGCAGCAGCATTCAATCCAAGCTCATGCACACCATTACCATCCTGCCCTTTATGGCAGTACCTTTCTAGGACACCTGGACTGAATAGTCAGCCTGACAAGTTATTCTTTTGGGGATTTGAAAGGACTTTGGCATGATTCTAGATATAAACCACACAGGTATGTATGGTTTCATCATCATCTCACCCACAAGTGGCATAACTACTTCAGGTACTGGTGAGAAAAAGCAATCTCAGGTAGCAAGCCCAGGAATTTCACAGGTGGAAATAAATCATTCCTTTCCAACCTCAGCTCTCGAGAGAGAACAGCTGTGAAATGCCACCTTCAGCATTTATCTGCATGGAAGAGATTAGCCCAGCTTTCCAAACTAGCTGTCACCTTGGAGCAAGGGAAATAAAAGGCTTTCACACCCAGCCTAACAGACATAAAGACTTACTCATTAAAGGTTTTGATAACTAACATGGCAAAATGGCCTCTGTTTTTCTTATTCTTTAGTATTTTGGTTTATTACAAAGCATGACAACAAGAACAAAAGACCTTTCTTTCTCCTCATACTTGGACCAAAGCCATTTAACTAGTCTTAAATCTTTCTTTCAGGTGACACAAATGCATGCTTACAGCACAGTTTGAGGGAAGAGGAGTCCTTATCCTTTTGTTGTACAACTTTCATTATGCTTACATGGTGGTTGAGTTAGCCTTGTAAAGCCTACTGACTTAAACTAAATACCATATCTAATACCTTATAGTTGAAGTTGTTGACAAAATGCACATAAATGATTTACAGATCCTGCATGTTCATATTACTGCATTTCCAAACTCATGCAAATTTACTTTCTCCCTGGGCAGAATGATATGAGTATTCTCAAACACAAGAAGAACATTTTTTCCAATCTTTTGCCTTGCATCTTATGCAATATGTGTGCACATGCATATGTGTAAGCCCATGCACCATGTTCCAGTGTAGCTGATATAGGTCAGTTACAGGGAGTGTATGCACCTGAAAGTTTCCCAGGGACTAACTGACAGTTTTCTGTGTTGCCATAATTCTTTCTCCTACTGTGTGTCATGCAGACTCTTAATGAAGCAGAGATCTAATGGGAAAAAAAAGCCTTTAACTGTGTCATTGAAAAGATGATGTTTTGGTGCACACACATGCCAAATCAAGTTCTGTCAGCTATTCAGCCTAGGCTAATACCATGTGCCCTGTACACTGTCTTACCCAACAGTCCAAAGTGATTCTCTCCAAGAGAAGGAGCTGTTGGAGGATGGTTGTGAGAATCAGCCTCATTCACCTCCACCTGCTGATGCTGAAGGCTGTTGGGATTCCCTTAAATTGGCTCACAGAGGAGTGCTGAGCCGGGCTCTGACAGTTCAAGATGCTCATCTTGACATGCTTCATTTCAGTGTTGAGCACATTCTAGATTGAGATTTGAGCTACAGGTGCTTTGCTGGTCCAGAGAGAGGAGAAGGCTGTAACGATTGCACTAGGAAGCGCCTGGTTTTCTTTGTCAGTGTGTGCAGTGTTTCCTTTAGAGAGGATATGTCCCTACCCTCAGGGACCACAGTTTTTTATTGGTTTTATAGGAGACCATCATTTCTCCAAGTTGTACAAAGAAAAGTGGGGAAATAGTTAACAAGCTCAGTCTACCAAAGTAGAATTGTGTGGGGCAAGTAAGGGCTTGTTCATCCCTCCACAGCACAGCTGGGAGCCTGTCAAAGAGAAAAATCACGAGAAATATTTGCACTCTCAGCACAGAGCCTGCAATGAGACTGAACACCCAACTTCTACTGTTCAGCTTTGTTAAAGCTTGTTTACAACCCATCAAGCACAAAGGAGGAAGTATATTCCAGCACTACACTAAGGTAACATTGGGCATATTCCAGAAGTGCTAAAAGGTTGTGGCAGTGAAGCACATGATGTTCAGCAGGCATAGATCCATCTAACCTGCACCTGTGAGATGGTAAAGAGGATGACTCCACTCTGCTTATCTCCTTCCACTGACTGCAGAGGGAGGGATCCTGCAGGACCTCAGATCACTGCTTGCTGCAGCAACCTAGTGGCTCCTGCTCAGCCCCAAGCCTTGCTGGCTAACCAGGTTACCCAACACCAGGAAAAAGGAGTTTGGTACCTGTATTGTGAGGGAGGAGATGGGGTGATGTGTGTCTCTCATGCAACAAGGAGACAGTGACAGTCTGCAGTGTCCAGCACAGTCACAGGCTTTTCTCCAAAGGTTTGGGTTTTGAAAGCCTTCTGTAGCTGCCCCTTCCCTGGGAAGGGAGGGGGTGTCCAGCAGGAAACAAAGTGGTGAAACCTCTCTGGTGAGTGGACTTGTTTGCTCTTCATCAGTGTCCATGTGACCTCAGCAGGGCTCTTGACACCATGTCACATAACATCCTTATTGGTAAGCTTAGGAAGTGTGGGTTAGAAGAATTGACAGTGAGGTGGATTGAGAACTGGCTGAATGGCAGCGCTCAGAGAGAGACTTTCAGAGGATTGTGATCAGCAGTGTAGAGTCTAATTGGAGGTGGTGTTGCCCATGGGTCAGTAATGGGTCCACTCTTGTTCCACATCTTCATCAACAATCTGGATGAAGGGATGGAGTGTATTCTCAGCAAGTTTGCTGCTGATACAAAACTGGTTAGAGTGGTTGACACACCAGAAGGCTGTGCTGTCATTCAATGAGACCTGGATAGACTGGAGAGTTGAGTAGAGAGGAACCTCATGAAGTTCAACAAGGGCTAGTGTAGTGTCCTGCACATGGGGAGGAATAATGCCATGCACCAGTACAGGTTAGAGGCTGACCTGCTGGAAAGCAGTTCTGTTGAGAAGGATCTGGGATTCCTGGTGGACGAGTTAACAATGAGCCAGCAGTGTGCCCTTGTGGCCAAGAAGGCCATGATATCCTAGGGTGAATTAAGAAGAGTGTGACCAGCAGGCCAAGGGAGGTTCTTCTCTCCCTCTACTCCACCCTAGTGAGGTCATATCTGAAGTACTGCACCAGTCCTGGGCTCCCCAGTTCAAGAGAGACAGGGAACTACTGGAGAGGGTCCAGCAGAGGGTACAAAGATGATTAGGGGACAGGAGCGTCTCTTTCACGAGGAAAGGCTGAGAGCCCTGGGGCTGTTTAGCTTGGAGAAGACTGAGAGGGAATCTTGTCAATTCTTTTCAATATTTAAAGAATGGGTGTTGAGAGGATGAGGACAGTCTCTTTTCAGAGAGATGCCCAGTGATAGGACAAGGGGCAAAGGGCACAAACTGGAAGTTCCCTCTAAATATACCAGAAAACTTCTTTCGTTTGAGGGTGACGGAGCATTGGAACAGGATGCCCAGAGAGGTTGTGGAGTCTCGTTCTCTGGAGACTCAAAACTCACTGGGATGTGATCCTGTGCTGTAGGTGAACCTGCTTTAGCACTAGATGATCCCCAGGGGTCCCTTCCAACCACTAACATTCTGTGTTTCTATGCTACTGTGATTCTGTGTATTTCTCCTGCTGCATCAGGGCTGCCCACAGAAACCCCGCAGGCAAACAGTTCTTTCATCCAGGATAGGATGTTGTAAGTGGGAAGTTCATTTTGCAGGTACTTTATTTGGTGCAGAAGTGAGTTTGTGTGTTGTAGCTTGGGCAGTTAATTAAGAACTGAAAGTGCTTTTCCTGGGGCAATGTGCTTGTTGGATAAAGACCTTCCTTAGAGAGGACAGGTGATATTATTTATGGCTTGAGCTGATCTAACAGCTTGCTGCCAAGGAAAGGAAAAGTCCCTGTTCTCCCTCCCTGCATTGACACCAGCCCTGGCAGCACTCTGAGCTGGCTCCGCTCCCCGTGCTGGCAATCTCCCCACGTCCCAGGGGAGCAGAAACAGGGAGCAGGAGGGTCTGGGAGCCATGGCAGAGGGAAGGGAGCAGAGAGCTGTTAGATCGCATTGGCTGTAAGGTACCAATTCCCCTTCGGTGCTAAATGGAGGTGAGATGAAATCTGCTTGAAACACGGTGATCTGGCTTCTTGGTGTACACAAATAACAACAGAAGCTGATTATAGCATTCTTTTCCTGCAGGATACCTGCCTCATTCACAGGACAGGATGGGCTCTCCAATACTTTAATTCATTCACTGCACAACATCCAGCACGTTAGGCAAAAAACATATGCCAAAGAGATGCATCAATAAGCAATGAAGCAACATTGTAAGAAAAGGCACTGAATGAAAAAGTTATGGAGGGAAGCACGATTCTGTTTCTGTAAATGCCTTCATTCTGAGTGGTTCCATCAAGAAGTGTGTCCTTTTACTTGTAGATTTAGTGTAAGACTTCCTGTTTTGTAATGATAAAGAAACTGCTTCCAACACAACGATGCACCAAACTGCAGCTGTGCACAAGCTTATTTGAGAGTGTGTTGCCAGGGCTCCTCTGCTGTAACAAACAGTTGGATCTTTTAGCTAATTGATATTGTGTTGCTTTGACGATTTTAGGGGGAAGGGGCACTGCTGGTATCTCCTGTCACTCTTGTTAATGAACCAGAACTACTTCATTTTTACCATCTCAGAAAAGGTCTTGAGGGTCAAAACTTTGAACTGAAGCACTTGCAGCAACCAGTAGCATTTTCTGTCTAAAGCACCCTTGTGGACTGAATTTCAGCTCCTGTAAGTGCTGAATTAACCTGTTTCTATGACCTAGAAATGATTTTTTTTCCTGCATACACAGCACTGCTGAGTCTTAAGCTTTATTGTGGTCTCTCTGAGTATTTACTATTTTTCTTATATCTCTTCCCTGTGAAGAATGTGAACATCTTAAATTCCATCAAAAAAGAAAAAGTTCTGATTATTCTGTTTGGAAGAAAAACTCATAGCCCACGTGCATTCTGTAGATACAGCAGCAGAAGGTAAACCTCACCAGGGTTGCTCAGCTGCAAGTGTCATTCCTAGCACCCACTCTCCATCTTCAGTCACTTGCCTCAGTATAAAATAACAAGTGCTTTTAACACATAGTTCAGGATTTTACAGGCAGGAACTCAGATGATGATGTGAAGTACAGATTGGCGCAGGCACACTGTGGCATGACAGCATGTCTACGTTTTGGCTGTATCCAGGGCTAGACTATAGCAGTTTCTTTACCACCCAATGATCCCTCCCCAGCCAAGAAGAAGGATCAGGAAAAGGAGAGAAGACCTACAGGCTGAAATGAAAAGAGATTTAATGAAACAGCAAAAGTAACACCAATGCAAAGTATATGAAGTTATACTCAGCCAAGTGAATGTACAGCAGTCACAATGAGTGGGAAAGCAGTGCTTGGGAGCAGGATGGTAAGCAGACCTCTTCAGGGCTGGGATGAAGCAGTAGGAAAAGGAAAAAGAGGAGCAGTAGCAGAAGAAGCCCAAGCAGGAGGAACACTTTTATACTGAGTATGACATTTATAGTCTGGGATACACCTAAGAGCTAACTCAGGTCAGCTGTCCTGGCTGACTCCAAACTGCTAATGGCCTGCAGCCCACGGCTGACTTCAGATTCTGTCCCAGCAAAACCAGGAAACAGTGTCAGGCAAAAGGCAAGCCTTCAGGGGAAAGGGTCAGCTGGTGAGTGGCCCAGTGATACAAATGGGGCCCCACCAGGAACCTGTCCCGAACCCACACCCTGAGGACCTGTCCTTCTGAAGGGCCCACACAGATGGGCAGGGTTCACAGGTGTCAGATGGATATGAAATGGGCACCACACAGATGCTACAGCACTCCTAGGATGCAGGTTTTGCCCCCAGCTGGTGTTCTACACAGCTGCAGTGGGTCTCTAACTGAGGGACAGCAGGGTGGACTAATGCACTGGCACAGGGCTTCACTGGACACACTGCCACAGTGGCTATGAATGGCATTTTAGGTTCATCCTATCACCACGTACCACCCTGCTGCCAGGAAACTACATTAAGCGTGACACCACATAAAAATCTTTCAGATATCACCTGTAATTTGATGCAGTTTGTATCTAGAAAACTGAGGATGACTGATTCATCATGGTTTGCTTGTGATTCTGATTTCTTGCAGCAGTGACTTGAGTCTGGGGGCAGTGGTCAGAAAGCCTCTGAGAGGCTCTGCCCACTCCCCAAAGTTTCTGCCTATCTCCTTGGCGGTGCTGGCTTCCAACCAGCAATGACAATACATGTCACTAGCTTTTAACATGAATGAAGTATTTATAGTTTAAGGCTTTTGTACTCTCTTCCACAGCTTAATTAGCAATGTAATTTCCTGTAGATCTCCCTGTACTTGTGGGAACAGAGGAGAATGGCAATTACCGAGGAAAGCCAGGGGCAGCAGGAGGAGAGGAAGAAAGACACAGACACACACACAGAACCATTTTTCCACCAGTGGCATAACGAGGAGATGGCAATGAGCTAATGCCAGCCAAGGGGATGGTCTGCGGCAGGTTTATAAGGGAGCAATGACTCATTTGGTGTTTGACTTAGGGAAGGTTCCTGCATTGCATAGGAAGAGACCTCATACAGGCAAAAAACTGGCACAGGCTGCATTACTGATACTTCCACATTTCAATGAAAAGGACCTGAACAATATTATAACCATGCCCAGGAAATCTGAACTGCAGCTGATGCCCTAAAACAATCACGTTATGATAAGCACTTGAAGGCCATATTGTCTAAGGAGATTGTTCAGATCTGTGCACTCAACCTAGCTTATGGAAAGGGACAATAGGGGAGATGAAGGGAAAAATGAGAAGCAGTGATATGGGGAAGGTGGTCCACAGCAGAGTTCTTGAGCTGCACTCCTTCCATGGTGAGAGCAGCCTAAACAGACCGTCTTCCCATGGACAAGTATTTCTCACAGAAAACCCTTTTCTAGCCTCATGTTCTGTCATGGGCAGCTGGACTTCTGCTGGTGCATGGCATGTTTATATTACACTAAATGCTTTTCTCCTGACCCCCATTAACTGCACTGGCTGCAGAGAATCCAACCCCCCCAGCTGTGACTCCAGCTGTTGCAGGGGAAGGGGTTACAACTGTAAATTTCAAGGCTGTAGATTCAGATTTCTAACACCCCTGAATATGGCAGTGCTCATGGAGCTGGGCTGCTTTCTTGGCTGCATTCTAGGTTGGTGTTGAGGGAGTTGATTCAGAAACTCTGCCTCCCCCTAAAAATGAGCAGATCTGAAGCTCACAACTACATCAGTATTACAGAAACCTTTATAATATGACATATATTTATACAGAAATTGCTTCCCACAATACTTCTCCCATGAGGTGGATAAAACTGTTTTCAGCTATGAGAAGCTATGAAAAGGGAGGTGGAAAGAATTAAAATGATCCAAAAGTCACCATAGCAGCAGAGTTTTGACTGCAATCGAGGCCCCCATGGCTTGCTGCTCAGCTTTAACCTCTGCACAGACACCTTCTCCCACAGCATCCCTGGCCTCTGCTACAGCAGCTGCCAGCTGAGTCAGAATTCATATTGTAAGCAGATCTCACTCAAGCAATTATGTATTTTACATGACTCTTTTGTAACTACTTGCACAACAGAGGCAAGGTTCCCTTCACTGCCACCCTTTGCATCCTCCCAGGCATCATTTAAAAGCAGCAAGGAAAATATTTAGAGAAGAGCTAGGAAAGGTGAGCATCTGCATGTTTATGAATGAGAGAAAGAGAGCTGGTAAAGCCATGCATGTCCCCAGGCGTTGTTTATAAATCGTTTGCAGAATGAAAATGAAAATGCAGTTGCGGTCGCAGATGTGAGCGCCCTGTAGCAAATCCCAGAGCTGGGCTCAGGCAGGAACAAACACTGAGCTACAGCTACAATGTTCCCCAGGCTTCCAGCTCACACAACCCACGCGCTTTCTGTCTAAATCCTCGTGCCATGCCTGCTTTGCTGTAGACAACCCAGGATATGACTCTGTAAAGCAGCCTTAATTTCAGATTATGGTGCATATGTACACTTTCTATATCTGTGTATACATATATATACACACACACACACAATATGTCCTGGGATCTCTTTAGCAAACCAGGGACTGCCCTGTGCTACTCTGAAAGGCCCAGAGACAAGTCATGAAGCTGAATCACTGTTCACTCTGCCTAAATGCCTTCTGTGGCTGGGTGAGCAAAGGCTCTCAGTGTGAACATACTGCCCAGTTTATGCCTGCACGGTGCCAGTAAACTCTTTCACCTCTTCCTCCACCCACCAATCCATGACCATGAAAACACATTAGGCAGTGACACACCAGAGCTAGAAGCAGCTTCCTGAGGTGCAGATGTGAACTGACGCACCTTGGGTATTTGGGTGCCCATCAGGCACGTAGCTGGCACTTCATCATCTTTGAGTGTCACTTGGGCATCTTCAGGCAACCACAGTCAGGCTGCCTGTGCCTTTGTGGGGGAAGCCAAGCTGTGAGCAGCCCACGCAGCCGGGGGAGGGCAGTGAGTGCTGGGGGGAAGGGTGCGGGTGGGTGGGGGGTGGTGTTTTCACCTTCCTTCAAGGCACTCTTTATATAGCTGGTTACATAAAGCTGTGCAATTTGGCTCCTGTTGGGAGAGAAACGCAGGCGTGGGAGTACTGGTACACTAAACCCGACTGTAAAAGTCATCTGTGCAGCTTGGATATTTTTCCTATCATTCACCACGAATCTCTAGAACAGTCACTGCTAAATATTTAATAAAACAGAAAATAACTTAGCAGTAAGTCATGTCATGCCTCTAAACCCTGAGATGGCAGCTGGAGGATGGCCCCCGTACACTTTTCCAGCTGTGCCTGTGTCAAGGCCTCCAGGGGCAGGCATTTGGCTCCTTCCTGCAGCTGGGGGACAAGGGTCAGTGAAGGGTGATGGGGAGCTCAGGAGGGGGGGTCCATTTGCTCCATCTTCAGAGGAGCTGCGGTGGCCAGGGGTGAGAAAGGCAGGGATGATCTCCTCCCTCTATCTCCCCCTACGGTGCTGACAGCTCCTTGGCCACAGGGAAGGGTAAGCACGTGATTTTTGGGCTTGGCACAGGAGTGGAAAAATCACTGCTTCCCCCAGACATGACACTTATTCCTCTTTACGTGGTGTGTCTCATGCCTGAGACAAAGCCTAGCTCTACTGTGACGCTATGCAGCTCCCCCAGCACCGCTGCTGTCTCCTTTGGAGAACATGTTTTCCATAATGAAAACCAATTGTGTTGAAAAGAGTTGGGGAGCCATGCAGCGTAACATCACGTACAGATGAACCCATAATCACAGCCAGTGCTGTGCTCCAAGCCAATTCTTCATTACACAGGTCACTTCCATTCACTACTGTACGCGAGGCGGGTTTTACAGCGCAAGGTGAGGGAGGCTAGCGGCTGGTTGCTCACAGCAATCCCCCAGCACACGTGCAGGGCTCCAAAAGTCCTCCAACCTCTGCTGGAGCAGCAAAGCCTGAGCAGCAGCAACCTCCACACAGAAACCACAGAATCACAGAATGTTAGGAGGTGGAAGAGACCTGGAACGATCATCTAGTCCAACCCTACTGCCAGAGCAGGGCTCCCTACACCAGGTCACACAGAAATGCATCCAGACAGGTTTTGAATATCTCTAGAGAAGGAGACTCCACAACCTCTCTGTGCAGGCTTTCATCTATCCTCCCCTTAGGCTAGTCCTACTCAGTTGTTTAATGTCAATCTTAGTTGTTCATTGGATTTGCAGTGGGTAACACTGTTTCTGCTGTCTGGAGCTCCCAACTTCTCACACCCAGCAGGTACCTCACCTTTCAGCCCCCTGTAAGAGGGCTTATAAGAAAGACAGAAATGCTTTACCAGGGTCTGTCATAACAGGAGAAGGAGCAATGGTTTTAAACAGAAAGAGAGTAGGTGTAGATTGGACGCAAGGAGAACATTTTCTATGACGACGGCGGTGAGATACTGGAACAGCTTGCCCAAACAAGTTGTGGATGCCCTATCCCTGAAAGAGTTCAAGGTCTAGCAGGTGTACCTGCCCGTGGCAGTGGAGTAGGAACAAGATGATTTTTGAAGGTCCCTTCCAGCCCAAGCCATCCTGTGACGGTATCCCACTCAGGCACCCATCCAGGATGCTTGTTATCCAGGCACAACCTCCCAGGTGGCAGCTAATCCTTACCTAGGCTGGAGGGTTTGCACAACAGATGAAGGACCTCCCCATGTGCAGGGTGCCCATTTGACTCAGATATCCCAAGCAATAGCACTTCCATATGATGCTAGGGCTGTCTTTTCTCACAGGTGCTGTCTTCCTTGGTCCTAATGTATTCTGCACCATACAGAACTGAAAAAAAACAGAGGTGGAGAAGTCAAATCAGCTCTCAGGTCTCAACTGTGGCTCTCTGTGGCCTGGCAGCAGGCAAACTGGCTGGCAGTTATGGTAGTGGGATCTATTAGTGGGCAGCATAAATAGAGGGGTGAGCGGGACATGGATACAGCATTGCTCAAGCTGTGGGGTGGGATAGGGGAAAGCTCAGTGCAGATACTGCCAGTAAAGGTGTCAGTGCTGCTGCCCTTACTGTGGTTTGGATCACCCTCCCTCTGCCTCACTGACCCTGCAGCAGAGATGGGCTGGCACTGTTTGCCATGGAAGCAATATGTGCCAGCAGGCTGCGTTGGTGGAGCTGAGGGGAATGCAGCTGCAGCTCCAGGGGCATATCTTGGCTCCCTGGATGGCAGCAAGCAGCCCCGGCTAGCCAAGGGACTCTCACTGACGTACTTCCCCAACAGCAACAAAGTAACCTACATTGAAGTATGAGGCATTTTTCAAATGCACGGTTTTTTAATAAAAATCAGGTAAGGCACCCATAAAGCAGACTACCCAGGTCACAGCCCAGAGTATTTTTTAGGGATCATTCTTACAGATTCAGTGACAAAAGAAGTGACAAGCTTCGTGAAAGAATCTAGAGCCCAGAGGTTTCCAAGCCTTAGGCAAAGGTAAGTGAAGAGTATTAAAACCAGGGTGCAGGAAGCAGGTTACTTTGCTATTCATAGTAATATATGATACTGAGAAGGCAAGAAATATAAGCTGCTGGGCTCTGCCATGGCCAGGAAGACAGCCTGGGATCACCAGCTCCACTGTGCTAACATCTGTGCAGCTTCAGGGGAGGAAACTGCCCCATTCTTGCTGTAGATGTACACAACATACATTGATATAACAAAATACTCCATTAACAGCAAACAAGAATAAGAAGAAGAGGTGAAGTTGTGGTTTGTAGTTGCTCCTAATATATCAAAGCACTGCTTTTTCCAGGGAGAAATGCTGTCTTGTAACCTGCAGGGGGATGAGCTGCTACCAGTTTTGCTTTCCACACACCCGAATGACAGGGTTTGTGATCGCACCAGCAAGGAGAGATGCTGCAAGCAGCATTGGCTTTCTTTCTCAGTAGGTGTCAGTGAACAACGAAGGCAGACGGCTCAAAGCGCTGTCAAATATGAAATGCTCAAGAGAAAAAGTGAATATACTGTTGCAGTTACAGCACAGTGGAGGGACAACTGGTGCACTCCAAACCTCTGACGTTCCCACAGCAAAAAAAGGAGGAAGGATGAAATGGTTCCTGTCACTGAAGAACATTGCCACAGTCTCTCCATCCCCAGCATCCATTACCAGGATGCATAAAATATGCTCCACTGACAAAGCAGGAAATTGTTTTCCACAAAGACAGCATTGACTTACTAGGGGACAACCTTCCACCTGCATTTTCTGGCACCTCCATCAGATGAACAGGTAGGCTTGCAGGAGAGATTCACTAGGGCACAGTTCTCGATTTCTTTCCACATAGAGAGAATAAGAGTTATTGAACTCCACAAAGTTTCATGATATGCCTCTTCAAGACCATCCTCTGAGACCTGCCACGCAAGCAGAAGGCAAAGCAGCAGCAGGCACCACTCAGACCCTTGTCAGCCTATGTTTTGAGCAACTACAGTACAGATACATTTGGGCTGCAGGAGTTACCTGTGTATTTCCAAAAACTGCATGTGGAAAAAGCAGACGTGTCCAGCATCACAGAGGAGCAGGAACACTGTACTCTTAAACCGAGGTTTAATCTGCAATTTTGTACGTGAATGATGTGATCTCTATACTTGCTAGAGGAGTTGTTACTCTGCCCATTCCTGCCCTCTTCCTGGTACATTTCCCTTGCAGGACTGCTGGGCTTGGGGTGGCATTTCCACCTGGAGGTTGGGAGGGAAGACTTATCTTTTTAAAGCAGGGTTATTTCCCTGACAAAGTAGGACTGTGGTGTCCTCTTCACATGGGATTAAAAGGGCAGCTCCGTGCTAACCCATCGCGTGTGAATGCTGCCATCAGCTTTGCTGCTTAGTTTAGCAGAAACATCTGGATACTTGGGCAGGGGGAAGGAATTAAAATCGCATCATTTAAAAAAAAAAAAAGAAAAGCAACCAACAACAACAAAAAATAAACCAAAGGCTGGCTAGAAGAGATGAGCAAGCAGAAAGCCAGGTGGGGGTTTAAACACCAGCGCTCTGCAATCACAAGCACTGTGTTTTGCCGTGTCCTCCCTTCGGCTGAGGTTTGGAAACTCTTGAGGCTGGCGAGCACCACACAGGCAGCCCTGAGCCCACTGCACGTTCAGCTTCAGTGAAGGGCACACTCGTCCCCCGGTTAAAAGCGGAAGGCCAGGCCCGAACCGAGACCCTACAGCCCCCTCACGGCCAGGCAGTGGCGGGAATCGGCCCCAGGCGCTGGGCGGGCTCCTGGCGCCCTCTACTGCCCGCCCCCGGCCCGGCCTGTGGTGTCCTCAAGCCGCCTCGGAACAGCCACTGCTTCAGAAAGAGTTGTGACTGTTATGTCTTCTGACACAAATGATCTCTGAACGCTTTTTTTGTCAGACTGCAGAAGGCCCAGGATAACCTGACTGTGCATTTACTAAAGTATAAAGGCAGAAAAGGGAGCAGGAAAGGAATCAAAATACTTAGCCAAAATGTCTGTTCACTCAGAGTAGGCCGCTGTTGACATAGCAAAACCTGGTCTCTTTCTGTTTACCTAGGAAAGCTCAGAAGGCTGAACCACCGGGAAAATGTTAAAGCAGACCTCTTGCACAAGCAGGGTAGCTGCGTGAGTTTGTTTCTTGTGTAACTTTTAGTACCCTGCATCACCACTGCTGTTAGCACTGAGAGAGGACAAGGTGTTCTGCACCAGCATGCAGAAAAAAACCCCCAAACCACTTTCTGATGATATGTAAAATCCATTTAAATCAATTCAACCAAAAGGGAAAACTCTTAAGAGATGCTCAAAAGCAGGCATGGCAATCTTCTGCTGGAACCCACATATCATCTCAGTCTTCTGCTGGAACCCACATATCATCTTTCTACACAGTAACTGTTTTTCAGAAGGCTAATTAAAAACACAGTACAGCACCATCTTCAGCATTACAACAAAGCCATGTGATAGACACTGTATGACACTGTATTCACACAGACTAGGCCACATGTTTTTGAAGCAAATGTTCTGTTCCCAGACAGGGGCTCCCATGTATACAGTCTAGGAACACATGAATTAGATTTGTCTCAGGCAAAACTAAAGCAGTAAATGAGTCCAACCAGTAACTGAGGCTCCAGATCCCCATTGTTTACCAGTTGCAGTCCCTAGGCTGACATCAACAGCAGGCAGCAGCAGGAGACTATAGCATAAATCCATCTTCTCCTCTGCCACCCCTACGCCATGCTAGAAGTGCTTCTCACATCGTCTTTTCATATTTTCACTTAAAAATAGAACTAGAACCTCAGCTGCACATCAGTTACAGACCTTCAGATCTTCTCAATGATACCTGCTAGCTTTTTAATAAATAAATAAAAAAAAAACAAACCCTTGTTTTTTCTAAAGAACTCTTGTTACAGTTGTACTCTGCTTTCATGCAAAAATTGAGGCCCAAAGCAGCTGTTGGTCAAATCGCCTTGTCTAGTACAGGCAAAACAGAAGGAAGTTCCAGGAAATGGGTAATGTCTGTTTTGATTTTAAATAAAGGAAAATATCCAATCTTCAGTTTGAAACACCCAGAGCTGTCCAAAACATTAATTCCATCATTTTTACATTTGAAAAATTCACTTCTAATTCAGAAAGACAAGATGATCTTGCACTTCTCTGTACTATCGTGAAGAAATCCAAGACAGTGTACAGACAGCAGCTGACTGTTTTTAAATTAGTATCCCTGTATCAACAAGTGCTTCATTTAAGTGTAGCGTTCATCAGGACTTTGCACAATGCTGCACATAGCTATCAAATCAACAATAGCAGAAAGTTAGAAATCACCAATTAAACCACACTAGGTAAAGTATCTCCCTTGGAAGCATGAAGAATGGAAAATTACTGAGCATAAAGACAGTACAATAGCATTCTGGGCTTGGAAAAGACACGCAAGAGAAAAGGGAAATCTATGACAAACAGAAAATGTTTCAACAAAGAGAAAACTAACTGTAAAAGAGAGGGCACATGGCACTTGTAGTTATGCAAAAGCATGAAAACAGGTATGATGCTGACAGTAAAATAGGAAGAGTTGAGTTTCTCCTTTCTACTACTACAGCTACATAGGAAAAATAATTTTAAAGAGAAACCTTTATTAAAGGGTGATTTGAGTAAACTTATAATAGCAAGTTTTTGAGAATGACACCTTAAGAGAATGTAATAGTGCAATAAATGACAACAAGTGAAAAAAGTTTTTTTATTTCTCAGTGTTTCTCCACTGTCAATACTGTCCTTTTGCTGCAATGTGTTGCAAAAAACTCTGCCTTCTCCATTTTAAACAGCTACAATATTTACAGGCTGTTTCCAGTAACACACGCAGACACATACACACTCACAGACACGCAGGTACATATATCCCTATCCCTGGCAAGGTATCCATTTGCTGGTAGAGGCAATACGTATTTTCACTGTCCATTAAAAAACAAAGCCATCTTCTCAATTATGCCCTACTCCCCTCTCCCTCCATTTCCTAGCCAGTAGCTTATTGTCAAGCTTTTGGGGGCATCTGTGTAATGACTTAACATATCCAGCTACTTCATTTCCATCTTTCAGCAGTGCGAGTTGGGTGTACATACCAGAAGTCATAAATTGCTCATATTTGGATGTTCGTGACTAAGTGATGTATGTATACTCCTGAAATCTTTTGGAGCAGCCATCTTAATCACCTTTTTGGAAATATATCATGCTGGGGTGAAACAAGCCACATGCTTTACTTCCCACCACAGTGTTATGTACCCACTTTTTTACTAAGGCACCAGTAATTACCAGTTAATTTCAGAAAGAGTCCAGCGCCACTGAATGTATGGCATTAGATTATCAAATAGGAAGCCAGACAAGAAAAGAATAGATGCCTATATAATAGGTATAAAATTCCTTAATAAAAATAAGTACATAAAACCTGTGGTGGTATAACCCCAAATCCAATGCAAGTTGAATAATAATTGAATAATATTGTTAATGGTAAGAAGTGCAATCTCTCCTGCTCCATTTTGTGAATAGAGACCTCTGTAACTGAGAAAGGTCTTTAAAGCAGTGTCTCTATTTACACTCCTAAGCTGTACAGGGTTATGTGCACTACCAGAGAAACAATCAGAAGTTGAATCCAACTGTAAGGCACCTCTTTCCACTTTGCCCCTCTCACCTCAGTGCAAACCAAGGTCTGTGGCCACTTGCCAAACAGCCAAGGGCAAGGGTCTATGCCACAAGCTTTTGATCTCCCACTCCACCAGTCATCTAGGTTTCTTGTTAAGAGTTCTTCAGTTCCCAAATGGGTTGGTAACATAGGGGGTAACAAATGCCTGGTGATGAACTACACATCTGGCCAGAAAATTGAGATCACCGCTCCAACATCTAACATGGCCCAGACAAAGTGGTGCAGGACCAAACAACCTACATGGCATTACCTTTAAAAACTAATCACCATCTTTCACCTTTAACTCTCCCCCTAACTCTGAAACCATCCCATAAATGCCATGTGAGACAGATCCCCAGAATTAATCACTGGTATCACACAGTACAAGTAGCACAGAAGTCTAGGTGTCATCAGTCGTGTAACATACACATTTTAGGGCTTGCTTTGTTTGTTTTCATTAGAACACTTTGAAAGATTTCAGAGAGAGGTGAAATGGGAAGAGGTTTTAAAGAATTAGGAGCAGCCATTTTTACCAATGAACATTATCTGATTTTAGTGGAAGCAGCTATTTTTTACCAATGAACATTATCTGATTTTAGCAGGGTGTTCAAGCACTTTTGGTTTATGGAGCACTTAAATCCTTATGTATGTACACATAAATACCACCTTTAAAGAGTTCAACAGAAACAAAACAGAATGAGATCTACCTCCTGGAACCTAGAACAATGGGACTCAACTGGAATGTTCTTATGGCAAGACAGTATCACGTAAAGCAAGTGGACAGAGTTACAGCACACATCGATAATGGATTTCCATGAAAGCTTAAGATGGAAAAAAAAGTCTGCTCTATGCTGCACTCAACTGAACTGACATAACTGATTTGAAAATACCTATCTTTTCCATACTCCCAAAAGAAAAAACTACACATCAAGACAAATGGCAGAGAAAAAAAGGTATGAAATTGTCTCCATCTGGAACAGGTTTCTATGAACAGACCTATCCTGTGGGCAGTTAGAAGACAAACACACACGATTTTGTCACTTGGACACTGGAAACCAAGACAAACTTTGCACAAACAATATAAAAATCATAACTGAATGTCAAAAGAGTTCCAAATGCAGGAAAACTTTTTTTTTTAAATGTTAATTTTCCAAAGCCTAATGGAAGAGTAATTTCAACTAGGTGGCTTCTATTGAGCAGATCTGGACTAGGTACAAGACCTATGTAGATGACTTCACAAGAGATGTTTGCTGAATATCTGAAAGAAGGTACTAACCTGTTAACTGGCCACACTAAAACCCATCTCCTGAAGGCAATACACCAAAAGCCTTAAGAGTTAAAAAAAAAAAAAAAAAAAAAAAAAAAAAAAAGAAAGATCCATCAATTCTCTTTGCCCTTTAAAGCCTTTCTTTTTCACCCATCTGCTGGTGGCTGATCTAATTCCAGGTAGTCACATATTCTCTGGCTTTTTTTTTGTTAACAAGTCATTAATTCCTATCATATCTATTACCAGCCAAGTATATTGTCCTGTCCTAGCCCTGAAGAGAGTGAAACAGATGTTCAGAGCCAGGGTTAATATTCTGAAAATTGCTTCAGTCAAGTTCTGTTGTTTTTTCAGGTTTTGTTTTGTTTTTTTAAACCCAACAACTACACATTATATTTTGCTTTTCAGTCTTTCCCTTACCTCTAGGCTTCAGTATAAGAAAAAAAGCTTCGTGCAACTAGTATCGAACAGGAGCCTATTTTCAAACAAATTCCTCTTTCTAAAATGAAGCAATATTCCTAGTGATACAGGAAACTCTGTAATTACCCCAAGGGAAGGATACGGAGTAAAACCTTAACTAAAACACCTTCAATTCAAAACTTGCACATTTTCTTCACTCCTGACAGCAACATTACCAGACTGCTGAAGAAAGTTCATTCATCTACTGTACTACATTTTCAGATATGCAGGAGACTAATTTGACTACACTGTAATGTGTGCATGTGACAAACTACGTGGAATAGCAAAATTATTTCAGTGGTGGCAGATCCAGAACTGTGCATTTCCAACAAGATTAAATGGGACTGCAGATGCATAAACCAAAGAGTAATACGCAACTGTAAGCTGCACAGTACTTAAAAGTAGGAGTTTGCATAGTATACGATGTAAGAAAGGTCCCAGTAGAATTCACTGGAACAACTGACCAGAGAGAGACCAGGCACACAGACTTACCCTTTTGTGGCTAGATGGCATACAGTGACTTGAGTTGGAATACTAACACTTCTTAGGTAGCTGCTTCTTCCTTTGTTTTTTTTCCTCATTCCACATTACTTTACTCTTATATTAGGTACAAAATGGACAAGGTCTCTCTGATGTCAGAGAAATAATTACAATAACCTCTGTGGTGCATCAGAAGTCTCTTCTGGTTACATTACATATAAAGAAGTGGAGGTGACTGGGAAGAAGATGGCTGCTCCCAAAAGCTAGGACGGTGTGCAGTTTCCCCACAGAGTCCTATGTAATTACAGCTCAGAAACAGGAAACAATCACAAAATGTACATTTTTTTCTTACAGATTAAGAGAAGTGAGTCATAGGAACGGTAAGTCAAGAACAAACCAGTTTCCCTCTCACACTCTCATGATAGTTCTTCTGACTTACTTGTTTCCCTGAATACACACTTTTAAAAAAATACAATAAAACCCAGGATATGTAACACATGAATAATTCAACTTCACAGTTATAAATACTCAAAATTACACTTACATAGAATATATCATCACAGAAAATAAAATTCAAGTCATAGAAAAAGAATGAAGACTAAAGGGAAAGAAAAGGCAAGGTGGTAAAAGTGATACAAGTTTAGGGCTGTGCCTTCTATAAAAGCTCTTCAAAAGCTGAAGTCAAGTTTTTGTTAGGTTTTTGGTTTTGTTTTCTTGGGGGTTTTGTTGTTGCTGTTTTTCCTTTTTAAATTGGATGGAATCAAAAAAACCTGCAAGCATCCATGAAGTCTCCATGGACCTGCACCTCCCCCTACAAAACTCAACTGTCTCTGCCAGAGAAGAGCCAATGAAACAACATACCCAGCTCTGGGTGTAAAGAAGCAAAAGTAGCGAAGGCTAGCAAAGGAAGGACAGATGAAAGGTAGTATACTGGGGTCCACTTTAAAGCTAGACGCGTTGTAAAGATTTGATGTACCACTGCCACCACAATAGAGTCTAATGCAGTACAGGGATACTCAGGTGCTTTTCTAGATATTTGTTGTTTTACCATTTATTGTGAAGAGGATGCAGCAAATGCACTTGTACGAAATACAGAACATAGAACCAAACCCATGGCACAGCCCTTACCATCAGCATGTATATGGAGAGGGAGGGGATTAATCCCAAAGGCAATTTAAATAATGGTATTTTATATACTTATATTTATATATATAAATAAATGTTCTCAGCAATCTCAGGGTTGTTTTTAGTGCATTGCTGTAAAAAATTAGTGCAGTTCTCATTAATGTTTAGCTCATAAGGAATAAGAATCTATACATCTGTTCAGTCTCTTCTTGCCACACCTGAAACCCTTACACTGTTTCACCAAACTGAAGGTTTGTAGTCAATTTCTTTAAAATAAGGTGGATGAATTCCACGCACTCTGTGACAAGACGTGACAATTTTTGGCAAAACAATTAGAAAAATATGAGGTGCTCTGATCTTAGAACTGAAAAGTTTGTTGATTTAAAGCATTACGCAATGCATAAATGAAATTTATAAACAAAAAGATATGTCTCAACAAATCTATCCTTCATGCAAATGTTTCTTCAGCAGCTAACAACTTAAAAAATTTCTTACACTTGTTTATTTGGGGAAAGGGACTTAGACAAATCTGTGTTTCAAGTCCTTTCCTACAACTGGACCGAAGTTTCATGTCCTGGATGCTGCTGCTTTTCTGGACCCTTCTCTCTTCTGAACCACTGGAGAAAGGGAAGTTTCAGTCCCAAAGAGATTTAGACTTCAGCCCCAAGTTCAAGGACTCCAGTTTCAACAACAGCAACGTATTTATCTTCAATTTGAACCAGCAAGATGGTTTTATCTATATGGGACCGACTACTTGGATCTCTGCTGCAAGGCACCCAGCGGTGAATCACCTGAGGGGGGGAGGGAAAAAAAGAAAAGTATAATGAAACATTAAGTACCATAAGGAAAGCTACCATATCAAAGTTGTGGCTAATAATTTAAGACCCTTACTTGGCAAAAGGAGCAATAATTTAACTACTTAGTTGCTCATTTTTCAGTAACACCACACCCAAAAATAAGCTGTTTCATTGAATTTTTGCTGGAGGTCTGCAGCTTACCTGAGAACAGCCAGCCTTTGATTTGTGTCCCAGCAGGAATAAACAACCTGATCCAACTCAGAACCAAACAGTTCATGCAAAGTGAGTAAGAACTGAAAGAAGTACACAAAAGGGATTTGGAATATTTTGATGCTCTAGCTGTACTAGTCTTAAAATACCTCAGTGTGTTGTGCGGCACATAATAGTACAGAACCGTAGTTTATGAGGAGTTAGGAGTAAACTACTGTCTCCTCTAAAACAAATCCCTTGCCCTAGTTTTGTTCCTTACTGTGAATTCAAAAATTGATCTTTTTAATTAAATTACCCAAAATAATTTAAAATGAAAAAAATATTGCAAAGAAGAAGGATTCAGAAACAGTGCCACAAAATACTGTCCCATACTCCTTTGGATCTACAGAATTCAGGTACTTTGAGCTGCTGCTTCCAAGGATCTCGACTGATATTGACCATCAGAAGGTCCCTTTTCCATATAGGCCCTTGTGTGACCTTGTATGTCTCTGCCTAGCTGCCTCCATAAAAATATACCCTGAATTTATAGGTACCCCAAAGGAGCCACAAGGATGCTCCAGTAATGTCATTTTATGTATTGCCAGCAGCACAGAAATGGAATTATCTCAAATTTGCCAGTTGTGGAAAAAGAACCCTAAATTCAGGAAAGGTAAGGTAAAAAGAAAAATTATTTTTTTCAAGATCCAGGATAGGATAGTAGTTTTCAAGATTTGTAAAGATACAGATGGGGGGGAAAAAAAAGGGCAGAAAACCACAGGTAATCTACGTCTTCCAAAATAAATCCAAGAGACCTCCTTAATTCTCACTATACACTGCTGAACACTGGGTAAAGGAGATTCAGTTTTGTCCACTGCATGAGGTCTATACTGCATCCATAAGGAGAGCTTTTCAGGCAGGGAAGCATGGCATCTTTAGTTCCCCTTTGTCTGATGCAACAGCACAATATTTAACCAGTCTGTTCAACTTTGACTTCAAAGTCTGTCCTTTTTATGCTTCTGTACAGAGTGAGGACAGTAATATTCTATCCCCTGACACATAAAATGTTTCCCAATAAACTTCAAGTAGTCCTCCTTCTTGCCCAACTTAAAACTTGTGCCTTTGAGATAGCTAAGGGCCAACTTCAAAGGTATCAATATTGTGGCTCCTTAAAAGCTGCGTGTATGCAGGAGTTGTACATAGATTATAACTCACTGCAACTGGCCCCACACCCCTCAGTTTTACTATCTCTTCTATCATGACTGGCATTTATTTGATGCCCATAAATAACAGGTAACATGCAAAACAGTGTCACTAGATAGTCAAGAGGTGACAAGAATCTCTTAGGGGGAAGGGGGAAAGGGTTTTTCTGTATGCCAATATCAGGTATCACAAAGATAATGCAGAGTATACCTTAATCTCACAGTCCTGGAAAAAGTAGCTACAATACAGAGAATTACTAAGTTTAATTCCTTTAAAGAAACCTTATTTTGTCTTTGTGTATTATATATACTGTACTGCATACTCAGCAAAATAAAAAGCAAAGCTGGGAAAAATGCTTTTTTCTATGTAGTAGAAAAGTTTGAAGCAACCAACTGCTGAACTTCATACCAAGAGCACTCACATAAGGCTCTGGCTGGTAAACTGCTTTATGAGCAGCATCTCAGCAGATAAGAATCATTTCTGCCTGTTTTGAGAAAGGGCCACAGCCACAGGATCAGAAAGGGAAGACAGTACTAAGAACTAGTGGCTTTACTGGTAGTAGTATGTTTAACCACAGGCAGCCGAAGCGCAGGCAGTGGAAACTATGTCATATCAAGTTAAATCCTTTCCTCCTAATCAAACATAGGATGATCTGATGCTTTCCCCCTTTGTTCTTAGGTTAAAAGATGCTCCTCTAAAAAAAAAAACAAAACAAACAACCACCCTGCCAGTATGCTTCACCAAAAATACAAGAGAAGCTTTCAGAACAGCAGCTTACTCTTGATCTTCAAATCCTCTTAATCTTTCAGTATCATCAATCGCCATACGTGCCAGCACACTGCAATTTGCAAAACACACAACTCCTGAAAACCCATCCAGTCAACAGGACATGTTTCAATATAACCTCTTAGATTCATCATCTTCACATCATTTTTACTGATTATGTCTCAGTGAAAAACAAAAAGACTCAAAGATAGAGCTGGGATTTTATCCTCCAAAAGAGAAACTAAATTGGAAGGTAAGTTTTCTAACCAATGCAGTGAGTAGGCTTTTGGAAGTTTTAGTCACAACAGATTTCCTTCTTAAAGGAAACACCTATCACATACCTATTACATAATAAAAACATCTAAAAGACAATCTTACTTGGCTCTATTTTCATCAGAATAATTAAAAACCAAGTACTGTTAACCATTCAATTAAGGACTCATTGGTAGGTTGGCCTTCTGTATTTGCTCAAGGATTGGCAGTTTATGGAAAGGAAAATGAAGTTTGGATGAATAAGTGCAATGCCTGAGATCTCATGACAAGCTGGAAGAAGACAAGGAAGGAGAGGTGGTCAACAACACAATCATCATTCTGCATTTTTTGGATACAGGTGCAGAAATATTCCTCTGCTTCAAATCAGGATTCTAGATATGCTCTTCCAGCAACAGCGAATTGGAGGACAGCTGCTGATCCAACTTACATGTATCATGGGGCCTGACATCTAAGCAGACTGACACATAATCAAGACACTGCCTTTTTTAAAATTAGCTTGTCAACTTCTAAGCAAGACTTACATGGCCTTCCATGCCTTCCTGAGGACTCCAGTCTTTCCAGCTGTTTCTTCCAGCTTTTAGCCGTATCACCTCATCTGGCCACTGCAGCTCTTTCCTTTTTGACACGTTGATCCCTTCCAGTACTTGACTGGGATCCATTAACTGTAAGTAGGAATTGAGTTTTGACTGTTAGTTCAGCCAAAATTTAAAAGAAAAAAATAAACTGCAACCTTTTGCATACTTCCAGAAAACTAACTTATGCACAAAAATCAATTTATGACCAATTTCAATGTTGGAAACTGAACCTCCAAGATAGGAAAAAGCCTGAGCAGCACAGAGTTTGGAAATTAGGCTGTGGTTTCAGACACAGCTGACAGCATACCAGTTCACTGCTGTCTTAAGCAGCAGGTCTGGTTCCTTTTCCCACCCCTTTTTTCAATTACACTCGCTCAGGGCAGGGTCTGAGAAGCCGGCACAACATAAGCATTGGCAGCACACAGTCCAATAGCAGGGAAGAGAGAGAATCATAGAAGCAAAGAATTATCAGAGGTGGAAGGGATCTTAAAGATCATCTAGTTCCAACTCCCCTGCCTGGCAGTGACACCTTCCATTAGATTAGGTTGCCCAGATCTCCATCCAGTCTTGCTTTAAAACCTTTCAGGGATGGGGCTTCCACAACGTCTCTGGGCAACCTGTTCCAGTGTCTTACCACCCTAACAGTGAACAACTTCCTCCTAATAGCCAATCTAAATCTACCTTCCTCTAGTTTATATCCATTCTCCCTAGTCCTATCACTACCTGACATCCTAAAAAGACCCTCATCAGCTTTCTTGTAGGCCCCCTTCAGATAGTGGTAATTGACTTGAGAAGTGACAATGAGCTGTTTGGCTCATTGTTTCTCACAGAGCATCTTAAGAAACATGGTCTTGGGTAATCCACTGTTACTTTGAAGAACTGTTTATCTAACAGCATGGTTACTTGAGATCCACCCCATGTTTTGAAGTAAACTGGCCTCTCCACAGAGGCAGCAGGAGAAAACTCCTGAAAACTTCTTCCTGTTTAAGGACAGAGAGAACCACATAATGTTCGCTATTCAAGGGCACACTTCAACTTTGCTTGCATCCTCCTCACAGAGGAATCAAGCAGTTTCATAAATGGGCCCCTTCATGCAAACAAAAGCTATAAAGCACAGACCTACAAAATTAATTTAACTTTCCCCACTGTAATGCTGTTTACTAACTTAACTAAGATTACTCTACAATGAGGTGATACCAGCAATGAAATCACATTTGTTATGATTTATCCTGTTGAACACACTTCTTAATGTTTCCCACTAGTATACTGCTACAAACATATATGTGGGGCTAATAAAGCTAGAAGAGAAAGAACACATTACTGGATTTCCACAAAACAAATAAGGTTGCCATGATTAACTCAGTCAGTGGTGTACCATTTGCTGCTCAGAAAACCCAGACTTGTGACAACAACCAAAGAATAAACACATATGAAAATGAATATATACATGTGGAAGCATATAAATACACTTTTGTGGAAAGTCTACCTGGTTTAAAAGAAAAAAAAGCTGCAAATGAAACCATTTAGTTTTATATATTGTAATGAATTAGGCAAACAAAGTATGAAGTGGAATCCAATTCAACTGACATTCTCAATGCTACACTACAGCAAAACACGTAAGTAAACACGGACATGTAAGCATGCAGGAAGGCCGGTTGTCCTGAAAACCTTTTCCTCAGATTAGTTCTCCAAATGTAACCTCACAACAGTTGTATACTGAGACATTCCTGACTGTGTGTGTATTCAAAAGTAGCAACTTCAACAACATACAAGGTATAAGAAAAGCAGATGGAAGCATAGGTTAACTCATTCTCTGGACTATTCACCTGGATTCTGTAAATAACATCATCCTTTTTGGCTTGCATTTGATTCGCAGGGCTTGCATTACCACCTGACTGAGAGTCAGTTGCATTACTCCCTCCTTCTGTCCCTAGAAAGCCCACAAGGGCATGCTGTTTACAGGCTGGGATGCTTTGGCTGGAGCTGCTAGAAGAGGGCAGTCCATGCTGCGCGCCGAGCCCAGTCTGGCCAGTAGGTTCCATTTGGTTCACCATGGACAGGCGGGACTGGATGGACGATGGAAGGTTACGAAGGGATATCTGACTGGTGGAAGAGCGCCGGCAAGGCACAAAGCCCGTCGTGGATGTGCGAAGAGATGAGTGACGACTGCCGTAGCAATAAGATGAATGGCTAGCTACTGAGGCACGGGCAGGGGAATGTCTTACAAGGCTGGACTGCACAGAGTGAGAGCTGTGACTGGTGCCTAAAAATCAAAGATACAGAATCAGGAGAGTTTGAGAAAGACTCCCACATACATTAGATTGCCAACACACAAACGTTTTAGTGTTTAGATACAAAACTGACAGGTCTAATCAACATCTGAAACAGCTGTATTGTGGACCTCTGGTGCAGTTCATGTAGCAGAGCATGTGAATATGTTCCATTCATCGTATCTTGGAATTTCATATTCTATTCAACCCCCAATCCCTACAAGACAAGTAGCTTGAAAAATGATTCAGCCTTTCTCTTCCCACATTAAGAATTTCTCAAGGCATTAAGGCAGGTAGAGATGTCCGTGTTTCCAGATACTAAATACTCTTCCTTAGCACGCTTGACTAGATGTTCAAAGATAAAGTCAGAAAATGTTACAGCAGAAGCTGTTTTTAAACAAGTTCACAGAAATGTAACACACTTAAAGGGAAACCAGGTATTGCAGCTTACGAGCATTGGTATCATTGCTTTTCCTACAGTAAGTACCTGTTGATTCATTCATACATACACTTTTCTATTCTTTGTGAGTAAAGACAGTTTGGATGTTTGGAAAGCTTTTTATCTTTTCTCTCTTCTCCCCTCCCCCAATTTATCACCTCCCTAACTACAGATTACTCTGGACTCTTCGACAGGATTCAGCTATTTCAGCTGCAACACTCAAATAGAAAATCTACTCCACTGTATAAGTAAAAAATATAAAAGACATACACAAAAACTGGCAAGTTTAGCATTTGCAGACAATACAACAGAAGTGAAAAAATCCAGTCTTTAGAGATGTGTTACAAAATGTTGCTATATCTATTTTGCCAGCACAACTATACCCCTTTTGCTCAAATGTCTGTTTGGAAACCTTGCATTGCATAAAACAGCACTGTAATTGGAGAGGAATCCAGCAAGTCTTAACACTACACCATCACAGAATCATAGAACTGCCAGAGTGGGAAGGGATCTTAAAGATTATCTAGTTCCAACCCCCCTGCCTGGCAGTGACACCATCCACTAGATCAGGTTGCCCAGAGCCCCATCAAGACTTGTCTTAAAAGCTTCCAGGGATGGGGCTTCCGCAACCTCTCTGCGCAACCTGTTCCAGTGTCTCACCATCCTCATGGTGAAGAACTTCCTCCTAATGTCTCATCTAAATCTACCCTCCTCTAGCTTACATCAAAGTCAGTTTTGTTTGCTTTTTCTAACTTAGGCCTGAACCAAAAAGCTGTAAGGCCAGTTCTGGACAGAGGATTGTACTTGTATAAAATTGTTGCTTTGTTTAATTTTAGCATTACCCAGAGTGGAGGGATGAGTTGGTGGATGAGCTGCAGGAAGAGTTGTGGGATGAGCTGCAACAGGAGGGTGCTGTACTGCTCCAGGTCCCTGCCCTGTATTTGCATTCCCCCCTCCTTGTGACATGCTGCTCTGAGACTCATTGATAGTTGCATTGTTACTTGTGCAAGAAGCTCCACCTCCAGCATCTGAATCTTCAATATTTCCACCACTATTGCATCCAGCTCCACAGCCTTTCCTTAGTCTGAAAATATAATGCAATTAGCGCATTAATTCAGGTCTCCTAATCATTGGGATTCTAAAGAAATAACTTAGGATGACAAGAGAAAGGCTTTACTCAGCACAATCCACAGCATTCTCTAAAATCAGATCAAACTTGACTATTTTCTCAGAACATGCTTTGCAGATATAAATGCTACTTTCTAAAAGATTGTAGTTTTCTTCAAAACAGCTATTCAAGTAACAGTTACTTACGATAAGCCAAACACTCATCTAAAATAGCTTTTGAAAAAAATCAAGTCACCTCTGAAGTACAATAAAATGATAAAATTCTGAATATAAAATGCTGGTAAATCATCCTGGTTGTTTTGTAACAGTTCAGTCAAATTTATGCTTCTTAATACATCAGTCATATTCTTATACTGCAAAATCTGTCTGTTCAGATGAGCAGGACAAAAATATTTGTTGGGTTTTATGTTTGGTTTTGTTTGTTTTTAAATGTTTCTTGTTACCTTTAGGAATGTACTCAGCTGTCTGTGAAGCACAGATTGCAATTATTTGAATCACAAATTCATGTGTAAATTCTGAACATTGAGACAGCAGGTTAACCAACATTTCCCAGAGTACAGAACTGTACAGGCTTTTAACCACATTGTTTGCGTTAGTAAACTTCAGATGGACACAAAACACAGCACATTCCTTCTCCCTTCAATTCCTACTTTTTTTGTATTCTTTTCTTTCTGTCACATGTCACACTCAAACTGAGCACTCCTTTCCAGTTTTATTTGCCCCTGGGATCCAGAACCTTGAGGCATATATAGCTTGGATCCAAGTACTGTTTTTGCATCATACTTTCACCTGTTACGCTATCCATATGTTGGACAAGCATATGGCAACAGAAGACAAACACCACAGAGTAAGTGTGGCATATTCTGGGGTGAAGCCAGATGTTCTGTTTTCATGTGCTGTAAATGTCTAAGCATAACTATGACCATACAGCTACAAGACTGTTTCAACTACGGCACCAGCTCCTGGAACTGGTAAGGACAGGGTCATACATTTTTGGATGCCACACATAGCTGACACTTGGCTTTTGGAGCCACAGTCATTAAGAGGCCAGAAGTGCAATAAAGGTTCTCATGGCTTATAAAACACAGCACAGCAAGACTAACCCAAGCACTGGATTACAGAGGGATGATGTGGAGGAAGGAAGGATCATATTATTAATCACTCCAGTTACTTGTTCTGGCTCCAATATACAGGATGTTTGTAAGAATTCATTAAATTTTGCACAAAGCTAAAGCTTGTGTTACTATGCAAGTGCATACCCTAACAACATGAATAATGACACTTCCATGATAAGTATTTGCAAGACAGGAACCCTGACAAACAGTCCCGATTCTGTAAAGGTAGTATTATAGAATGCAAAAGTGATGGTACTAGAAAAACACCACAGAAGTTGTATTGTTTCTCATTATTAGACTCGACATTAGAACTGAAGTTGTAGTTCTTGCATCTAGACTTTGTCCTGTTTTTTTTTTCTGAGCTTCCATTTACATAGTTTGTTGCATATTACTTAGATGCCTTGAAGATTAATTCTGTACCAAAACAGTTGCCATATGCTACAGACTTGTCTGAAATGAAAGTCAAGGCTTATTTATTTTTATGTGACAGAATATTATAAATTATGCTGCCGGGCATGTACGAGACTAGTGAATGGAATACAAGAGCATGAACTCATTTCCTCAGCTCACCTGTGCCACGTAGACACTATGAAGTTTCTGATGTTCCCTAAGCTGATAGCTCCCCCGAGAATCTCCTTAAGTTGTTCGTGACTATCTGAATAGGAAGTAGTCAGAGGCGAGACGTAGATTGGGTATCCAATTGGCTGGTCACAAGAGGAGTTGATCATGTTCCTCAGAGCTTGTTTTGCATTTTGGATACTTCCTCTTTCTGGATTACGATTCCGCAGGAAGACAAGCTCCTGCTGCTGTCCTGCCCACAGGCCACGCACACACTCCTTATTCACCTGCAAAAGCCCAGTAGGAAGGCTGTGTCAGAAAGCGAAACAGTGAGAGTGTGTGATGACTCCTTTACTATACCCAGGCCTTCACAAGTGTGCATAACCTTACACTGCAGAACTACAAGCATTCATATTCGCTTCTTTAAAAGGCTGAACTCATGGACATAGGCTGCAACTCTGAGGACAAAGCAAATGTAAGAATGGGATGAAAAGAAGTTATTTTACGTGAGGAACAGATTTTCTGATTACAGAAGCAGCCCTAGCAGTGACAGAACAGCAATAAACAGGTAATGATTTGAATTGAAGTACCAGTCTGGTATAGTATCAAAATACACCACAACATACTGTCACACTTTGTCCCACCATGTGCACACAGCTTACCTTAATGACCCTGAAACTGAGATATCGCTTATTCAGCATAATGATTTTGTATTCATTGGTGCCATCATCCATCACATGACGGAGAGCAAGGAGGGATGGAGAATTGGAAAGAACTGCACTCCGCCAAGCAGGGTCCCCTTCATGGGCTATAACTAGATTTTCTTCATGGGTTGTTATGGCTTCATAAAGGACAGAAGGATCATCATATTCATCTGGAGAAGTGAAGTGATCCTGTTTCCAAGAACACATGTTCAGTAAGATATGATTAACATTTCAGCAGTAATTACACATAAAAATCAAACATTTTGGACTTCGAAACTCTTGAAAGGCTTAGTACATTATTCAAAGTTACATTAAAAATGTTACCTACTGAAGAACACTGTTAAAGAAAACCAACAGATTTTCCAAAAGATTAGTTATTTTTGTTTGTGTTTGCTCCCTTTAACTTACTTAAAAATTATTGGAATTATCTGTCTACAAATAATTCAAGTAAATTTCTAGTTTTATTTTACAGTAGGTTTATATCTTTGTATTGCCTGCAGAAGCATTTTAGTTTTAGCTTCTTTGCTAATTCATAAGTCTCCAACTGAAAAACACACTTAAGTAACTGATTATTCACTGAGTAATAGGAAGGAAAAAAAGTTTATCTCTATCTCTATTTTCTATGAAAAAGTTCAGAAACATACTCCATGATGGACTATTTCAACATCATATACTATCACAGAACCTACATTATCAGTATCAGGTCACATTAATTTCTGGTTAAAAAAGGATCATGGTTAATAACTACATTTCTAACACTGGATGAAGCCTCAACATACTACTGTACTGCAAGTGAATAAAATCACTCTTTACAGATCAATATAATAAAGTTCAGTAAAAAAATTATTCTTAGAAATATTTTTATTTTTTTTCACTTTTCATTCTCTGACTTAATTCAAGCCAATTTTGCACAGTAACACAAACCAGAACACTTCAGAGTTGATAAAATGTACTTCTGCTGGATTCAACAGTGATTTTGTCGTTATTCTACTTTGCTATATGTACTCCTAACACACATTCTGCTAAATTCAGGGAATTTGTGTTACATGAAAGAGTGAAATCACTGCTAGCTTTGGGGAACTTCTGGAGTCTGCAATGGAGGCAAAAAACCCCTTTTAAATAATAAAGTTCAAATAACATTTGCCTACGTACTATGATTTTTCAAGCAACCTGTTCTTCTAGAGTATTGACACTTTCTTCTGTCTCAGAGCACTTACCACTCAGTACCTGCGCTCCTGTACTTGCTGACCTTAGTTAATAGACACACCAGACAATCTGAAATTGTTCATCTTCACCCTCACTTCACTATAAAGACCAACCCCAAATTCAGCTTACTGAAAAGCAACCTTTTCACACAAAACCTTACTAACAGATTCAATGACTAATGCCAAAATGTCTTTTTACTACACATCAAATACAAAAGCACAGGAAAAACAACTGAGGACATGAGTTTTGAATGGCATGATAACCTTTCAAGCTGATTACATGTATGTGGGGAAAGGAAAGGAAGGGGAAATAAGAGAATTACCTCTAGATGGATATCAAACAGGACTTGACATGTTCTCTATTTATATTTGATGTCATTTTCAAGCTCAGAGTAAACTGCATTTCCTTTTCACCTTCCTTCCACATGAGCTACAACTAAGACATGACATTCCCTCATTTTCAGTTGTCCATCTCTTATCACATATCTTTTTAGTCTTTTTTGTTTCTCTCCCAGATGCTTATTTTTAAAAGAATAACTGCACAGAAATAAAAAGAACTGGATGCATCTTCCTGTGCAGTATCTCACCTGATGTAGCTTCAGTGACATCCGGATTCCAGGAACCACAACCTTCCTCAACAATTCCATGTCAGCAAAAATCCACTCATCTCTAATTGAAGATATACGGAAGTCACCCTTAAATAGGGCATGTAGGCCATACAAGAAGGATTCCAGATTACTTTTGGAAGGGAGGCAAGGGAAAAGAAGAAAACAGCCCAAATATTAGCAGAAATACAAACATATTCATAATTACTATCACTGACAAGAGCAGAAAACACACAGCTGTACACACAACTTTTCTTTATAAAAAACCTTAAAAGATAAGACAAGGAGAACATCTGAGTAAGGATCTGTGTAAGCAAAGCTTGGACACTAGATGTCTACATGCACTGAACAGGTAATAAATAAACCATACACACAATAGACTACTTACACACACTAAGGTAAAACAACACCACCACAAGGAATACCTGACTTCATTGTTAAAGACTTTTAAAGAGAAAACTTTTCAAGGAATATACTACCACAATTGTCCAGTTCAGGAGGATATGTAGCTTGTAGCTTCAGTTACGTGTACTTCAGTACAGAAAAACAATCTTAGAAACTTCCTCATACTTAAAGGCACTATTTCCTTTTTCTAAGCTAACTGAAAACTGAAAAAATCAAACATGCTCTGATCACTCTTGTGATTGCACAACTGCAAGACCTTCAGGGGGCAACTGGCTGGTACTTAAAAGAATTAGTCAGTTTCCCTGAAAGTGAAGGAGAACAGGTTTTACAAATCAGCACTAGCTTCCACAGTAGCTTCCACAGCCAGTTGTGCTTTATTTTCTTTTCCCAATGATCACCCTGTGATTTCCTGAAATACATATACGTATTTTACATTAGCTTTCTAAAGCAAGTTGAGGCTGTCAGTCTACAAGAGGTTGCTGTATGATGCCAGAGTTGAACTGAAGGAGATTTGTACAAAATACAACTGCTTGCCATAGAGCCAGCAAGACGTATCATAGTAGTTTGATCTGACTTCCACCAAGATGTGTGCTCTTCATTTCAAGAAGCTGCCTCTGCTTCCCCCTACTTCTATATAGTGGACGTACTTTGAGCAGGAAATGGAGCCTAGTTTTAGGACTCAACCGGTTCTTGTTTTTCTCACATATATAACTGGTCCTTACCCAGGACGAGAATTCTCACTGTGCACTGGTTCAATATAACAAAACGCTCAAATTCAATTTCTCCCTCATTTGCTGCTCTTTGGTTACATCTCACTTGCTGTTACAAAAAGACTGATTACATCATTTATCTGTCCAGTTTAAGGAAAGATAACATTAAATATCTGCTTCTTTTCTGAAGAGGTACTCATCTAACACCTGATCTAGGAATCCTGAGTGATTGTAAGGAAAAGAAATTCACAACAGCTTATTACCTAGACATATGATGTGAAGCTGTTCCCAATGCTCTTCGCCCCAGAACACACAGTCCATAACACAACGTCACCAAGGGCGAGTCTTTACTAGAATCCAGTGGCTTGTAATAACAGAAGAAAAGAAGAATAGTGAGGTGAATGGGGTTAAGAAAAACACTAGTGTGCATATGTAGCTACTGCACCAGCTACTCTTGCTCAGACTTTCAATAGGAATTATTTTTAGAAGTTTTGCAAGTATGTAAAATATTTGTAAAGGCACACTTATACCATAATAAGAGAAATTTTAAGCTGAAGAGATGCATGCAATATTCCTCATGAATTCTGTGTATCTTGTATGCAACCTGTTAATTATTAACAAAAAACTATGGGATTAAGACAAAAATATTTGTAGTGAGTAAAGTGAATGCTCACTTACTGGTTAGGAGTATAAAACTGAGTTAACTGAAAATTTCCCTGGATTACCGCTTTATTCAGGGAAAACTAGCCCTCAGCTCAAAGCCAGTAGTAGCTATAAAAGGCACACAATGCCCTGGATAATAACATCATTAAGTGATTAAGTATCATTTAAATGATTAAACCTGATTTTCAATACCTACACAATATTTCAGAAGATCGTGACTTGGAGGAAAACAATTTTGTTCACTGTTGTCATTTGACTGCAGAATGCTTTACATCTTACTTTCTTTAAAATGAGCTTCTAATGAATATTTTACCTCCAAAGTAAAATTGAACTTTGAAGTCTATGATCCTTCATTAAACACAAATTCCCATTACATTCCTGTCCCTGTAATCTCAATCAATTTCCGCTCATTCTCAAAGGCCACACTGCTTTGAGTAGACCACATACAGGATTTTTGTAACCAGTCAGAAGTCAAGGCATTTCTCTACAAACATACTGATACTGAATTTAAAAGGTGGAAGGATTTGGAGAGAGGAAAATGCTTGAGTATAGGATAATTATTTTCAAAAGCTAGCAATTCCCCTGGTCCAAGGGAACACTATAGTATGACTGCTAAGAAAAAAAGCTGGTCACTGGTATTGGTTTGAGGGATTTTCATTTTGCTTTGGGTGCTTTTGTTTAAGTTAGGGTTGACTTGTAAACACTGACATCTAACCACAAAATACCAATTCTATAGACAAGCCCTTGTGTATGCAGAAAAATGCCTAAGATTCAGCTGACTCATTTGAGCCTGTAAATGAAAATTCATTAATGAATAGGTCAAATCATGCACTACTTGCAGTATTTACAATGGCATCTCAAGAACAGAAGATCAGAAACAGTAAACTACAAATATTTCAATTTTAAATCTTTATTTAAAAAAAACATTTAAAAAACTCAGTATTTAACCAGCCCATAAGTCAAACCAGAAGAGAAAAAATGAGACCATCCTAGAATAGTGAATGGCTCTTCTCTCATGTACATACTTACCTTTTCTCTTCGAGAGCAGCAATATTCTATCCAGTTCAAATAGATCAAACAGAAGCTCTCTCTTGAGATTCCTGCTAGACGGTGGTCATAATCCTCATCAATATTGGGGTTAAATGTTGGGTCTACATCAACATAATTGCGGTCTGTGCACAACCGCAGTCCTTCCTGCATTGTCTCATTAGCTAACCATTCCTCTAGCTTGGGGGATGTTGTGACATAATAGATGATTCCCTGAAACAGTAGTAGTTAAAAATAGGAGTCAGTAGAACAATAAAGACAGTAATCTCAATTGTTTCAACTCATTTGCATTATTTTCCTGGTAATGAATAAAACTGATACACAGTGACATTTATTTAGCTCACAGATGCAGTAAATTCTCACAGAAAAACACAACACAGGTTTGTATACAGGTACATTTTTCAAGGACTGTCAAGATGTTCTGAAGCATGTGCTGAAGGAATAAGGAAAGGAAAAAAAGGATGGGAAAGGAGTCACTAATTTTGCAGAGGAAAACCTGCAACACATGAATTTTTATGTATTGGCATGGAGGCTTAGATATTGAATTTCTAAATAATTCAAATGCTAAATAAAAGACAAGACAACTTAATACCCTTGTGTTTGGCAGGAGAGGACAGGAATAACAACTTGTGTGTGTGTGTGAGTAATTACCATGGAAATATTTCAACCTGAAAATTTTCAGCTCTCTGAAAGAAAGAACACAGCTTATGAAAGATCTCAATTAGTAAGCCAATTATCTGAAGGGATCTGAGGCCTACAGCCCTACCACAACTCTGGGGCAGGGCTTTTTTTCTTTCTTTCTTTTTTCTTACAAATCCAAGCCAAACCCACAAAGATAGGTTTGGAGAGCTTTTAAAGACTGTAGCAGTTTGGTTTCTCTAAGAGAAACACAGTATTTATATAACTTCTCATTTACAACACAGCTATTACATTTGGGTAATAACTTCAAGTTTCTACTCTACCTTCTGTGTTCTAGACTACAGGGTCATTGTCCTACTCCCTACTCCTGCACCAGGGTATCAAGCAACCATCAGCACAGCAAACTGTCTGCTTTTGATGAAGATGCTCATACATCTATAATTCGTATCACATTCTACAATCCTCACTTGAAAGGCATTAGAAGTTCAAGACATTAAGGAGTTCCCAGGTATAATACAGCCTCCCTTCCCTCAAGGGCTGTACTTAGCTGGATCATACCTTCACATAGTAAGTGGTGAGAATTTTCCGGAGATCAAAGACTTGAAGCATGGAAGCTGCACTGTTATCAGTGATGCTGTAGCCCTCCAGAACATACTTTGTCACAAGCACTTCCCAAGCCAGCCAACGCTGCCCAAAGGCAGCATTAAAGGAAAGCATATGTGGAAGATGTCCTGGTTCACAGCAACAAAAACCCTCATCTTCCTCTACACCTTCAGTAATGGCCTCTACTTCTCGTTGCTGGCAATATGTTCCTTAGCAGAAAAAGACAGAAAAGAAGAAAGAGTTGGACTCTTCATATAATTGTTTTAATGCTGGCCTCTGTTTAAAATCCAGCCCGTGTTCAACTACTTTTCTGTAACACCAAGTGAACTATCTGGCAATGAACACAAAAGATTTGCATGGCTTAATTTATCACTCTAGGATCACATTTTAGTTAGGTAACTCTAACAATCAGCTATGATAGCCATGTTGCACTAAAATGTAAAGAGAGACTCAGCATAAACTCTGCCAGAACAAGTCAGTTTCCTTCAAACATGAGAGACATAAGGCCTGCAGCCCATTTTCAAAGCAACTAATTTACAGGATGAAACTGAAAATAACTTACGTTTCCAAAGCAGAAGTCCACTTCTTACTACAGACAGTTAAGACAGTGTGTCACACTCACCTCTGAATTCAAGCCCCCTCAGCTGGAAGGTGACCAAGCCATTTCCTATCTCTATAAGGTGTACTAGTGCATTGAGGTAGTCAGAGGCTAGGATGAAGCAGTCCCCAGTACTGTAGTTTCCCCACCGACCCAACAACAAGTCTCCACATAGACTGTGCTGAAGGGAACGGGTTAAATGTTCATAGAAGATTGAATTCAGGTTGTTATCATCTGAACCTGCAGGAATATTGGATTTGGGTTATTATCTCAATCTGCAGAAAAACATCAAGCATGAATGTCAATTATCACTCCACAGTGAATCCTACACTTCTCTTAACAGCCACATAGTTTCAAGGTCATTCTCCACACTCCCCCTTTAAGGGACAACTACTCCAAATGAATGCTAAGTGACAGTTAGCATTAACTTTTTTTTTCCACTTCTTAGTCACTCCTCCATTTTCGAAATTACTCCTTCAGTTCCACTCATGCATCTCCCATCAATCTATTCCACATAATAAAGTGCAAAAGCAAATGAGCACAGAAGTATCTCAGTAATGACTGTTGCACTGGTCTCACCACCATGACTTTGAGACACCCTCAAAAAACTTTTGGGTTTTTTTTCCATTATTTAACAATAAAATAAAAACAGCTTAATGATATTACGATTATAAAGAAGTAAAGCAAACACACAAAGGTAAGGGGGAAACAAGAAAAACTTACAGGAGAGTCTAAAGAATGAAGCAATAGAGAGAAAATGGAGGAGAGAATAACAGTAGACAGAACAACAGGAAGGCTGGGCAGGGTCAGAGAAGAACTGAGGGCAAACTGATCATGAATCCTATAAAAGCCTTTTATACCTGAAGAAAAACTGCTGTCCCAGAAAAACACAACTTCACAAAACCCAAACCAAGCCCAAAAAACCCACCCCACACTACACCACCACCACCACAACAACCCACAACCAAACCAACCAAAAGTTTAAAAACAGCCCACCAAAAATCAGACAAGGAAAGCTACCTGGATTTCGATCAAGCTGCGAAGCCAGTCTTGTATTTGAATGATCCACACGCTTTGTGCTGAAAATAATAAAGAATTAACACAATTGTTTTCACTGTAAAAAAACTAAAGGAAGAACTACTAACAGAATAAGAATTGCTAAAAAATATTCCACTGAAATAGCTTCAAACAGCTATTTTAAAGTAGTTTTATAAGTGAATTTGCTGCTCTTCTCATATGTAAAACTATTTTCTGTCTATGATAACATTATGATACAATACCTAATAGAGTTTGTCCACAGTAGGTAGCCATTGAATAATCTTCAGCTTCAGCCATAAGTGTATATATTTACTTAGATAGACATCATCATGCTTTAGATGTGATAAACTAGTCAGCACAGCTAAAATTCTAGTAGACTTCAAAAGAAAGGGTAATTTTCAGAAAGTAGTTATTTCATTAGCTGAAGTTACAACAGAAAAAACAAGCCAACACATTTAACCACAGTTACATTATTAAAAGCAAGGAACAGAAACATTAAAGGACTTATTTCACCTACTTGTAGTCTCTTTCCCAGAACTTGACAGGCCTGGCATATGAAGTGATGAATATTGCACTTCCCAGAAAAGGATTCAGAGGAGTTGAGAAGAAAGCTGACACAGCTGCTTGGACAAAGAGCATTGCAGAATCTGTAGGAGAACAGAATTAAGGAAAGCGAAGCAACAACTACTCATTTTCATGCTTCTGTGAGAGTACCTGAAATAGCCAGCAACACCAATTAAGAGCAAATAAAAGATCTAAGAATTTTTATGCAGCACAGTATCATGACAGCATCTCCAGCAATAAGGGGGGTATTTTTGTTTTTAAAACCAGAAATAGGTGAAAATTTGGCGCTAGACACACTAGTCTTGCTCAAAATTCTACAAAGAACACTAACTCAACACTCCATTCAAACCAGTCTACAGAAGCTTAACATACAAAACTCAAGAACTAAAACCATAGTCAGTGACTCCTGAAAGAGGGGATGACTATGACAAGAAAAGCTGTGTGAATTACAGAATGAAATAACTCCTGGTCCGTGTTTCTTTTATGTCTGAATTCTATTCCTACTACTCTATCCATCTGCTCCTGTGTAATTTGTAGTATTGTAGCAAGGCAGAAAGCGTGGAGCTTCTCACACTCACTAGCCAAACCTGTTCATTCATTAGATTTAGCCCATAATCCACTCTAATGCAACATTCAGAAGTTATAAATACCCATTTCAGCCAGAAGTCTGCATTTGCAAAGGATACGTGGCACAGCAAAAGGCTGGGCAAAAGCATGGAACGCAGATCCCCATGTGATCTGCCAGGGAGCAATGTAGGTATATACAAATCTCAATTTATAAAAGAGTTCCCAAAGCTACAGGAAAAAAAGAAAAATAAAAAAAGAATTAGTGATTTGGCTGAGGATCAACATACTTGGCAGGACAAATATTCTAAGGAGTTTACTGGTCACCTTAAAGTTCTTACTGGTCTGCAAGAAACCTTGAGATTTACAAAAAGGATGTAATAAAGCAAGTAACATAACATGCACTTCATTGTTCTACTAACAGAAATTCATTAAATGTTCAGAAAAGTTACATATGCTTTCTCAAGCAAACATAAGTGCTTTGGAAAGAAGCCTTAATCAATAGTTTGATTAAAAGTATCAATAGGACCGTCCTTAAACACCTACAAAGAGAGTTCAAAGTTACCTTGCTGAAGAGTATGGACATGAAGAAGAGATCTAGCAGCATGGTCTCAGTAAAACTTTTGTAATCAAAAGTAAAGAAGAGCACTGTGAAAATAACAGTGACATACTGGCACGTTGGGCTACTGAACGATGAACGTAGTAACTTCAAGCCAGCTATTGTGATCATTAAAGCACCCAACCTGTGTAAGAAATTCACACAAATCAGTTATCTGCTGTTCAAAAGACTTCCTTATATTGCTGCTCTCATGCAATGCCACTCTCTTCAAACCCAAGGTTTAGATTTGGGTTTCCTTTTGGAGTTGGAGGGGGTGTGTATGTTGTTTGGGGGTATTGTTTGGTTTTGGGTTTTGTTCTTTTTGGGAGGTTTTGTTTGTTTGTTTTTGTTGGGTTTTTTGTATTTTTTTTTTTAAAGGTTACTGTTCAAGCTTTTCTATTAGTATTCTCAAGTCAGTCATTGCTCAAGGATTAGCTTTATTTGTAAGAGTCTTGCAGAAAAAAAGACAGAGGTGAAATATCCTTGTACTCTGAACAGAAACCTGGTCTTTAGGTTATGAAGATTGAGATGAACAAATGCTAGAACTGCTCCAGTTTAATCAGCAAGAGGATGCTAATAAACACTGGATTATCATTTCCTGCATGACTATACTGCTCTGACTTATATTGGGGGAACCAAAACTTAATGATAAACTTACATTGCTGTTTTGTTTCAGAGAGAGTAGCTGACAGATTGAAGGGTTATAAAAATAACATTAATGTAATGGCAATATTGCTCCCAAAGGTCTCATAGTGACAAGAGTAATGAACCCAAAGCAAGAACTTACTAGATCCAGGGATTATTAAACTTCAGGAAAAAAACCCAAACCCATACAAACAAAAAAAACCCCAAAACCACACAACCCCCAAACAACCCCCCCCCCCCCCAAACAA